>AWWV01016043.1:0-10209 GCA_001974805.1 Corchorus capsularis | reverse complement strand
AGAGAGAGAGAGAGACGACTTATCGTCACTTTTCTCGCCGCCCCATCAATGGCCACATTCAATAGCCTTAAAACTAGTCTGAAATCAAATATCTCTTCCACCTATTTTCGTTCTTAGTCATGATTCCCTTCAAGATTTCTCCAAAACTCTAGATTTACAACAAAAAACTAATTGAAACTCATTCTTTTGATTTTCTGAAAACTTTTCTTCCACAACAAAAACCTCCTTAAACTTCACTTTCATTTGGGTTAATATCAATCTTTAAATATTTAGTCACCTGAAAGTATAAAACCTTTTTTTTCACCTTTTTAATGTTTTCTTTTAAATTAATTTTTCTTTTTAGTTTAATGACTACTATGAAAAAATGTTTACTTATTGTTAAAAAGCCCATCAAAACATGAATGATGATGAATCGAGCAAATAGATGGAACTAAACAAATTGATTCTGTATATGATTGTATATGAGAAAGAAGGGGGGATATACTAGTGCCTGATTTTGTCGATGAACAACAAAAGGAACAAGAAACAAGGGAATGCTTCGTTAAGGGTAAACTGGGAAAATCGTTGAAATTCTTATTACACCAATGGGGTATATTTGAGCCATTACACTAATGCAGAATTTTGTTGAGTCATGATTAATTCCCCCTATATTATTTGGTATCTCAAGAAAGAAAGTATATTATTGGCAAAAGACCCATTTTGCCCCCTGAACTTATACAAATTGGACAACTTGCCCCCGAACTTTAATGTTGGACAAATTGCCCCATGAACTATCAATTTAAGCCTCTGTTGCCCCCTCAGTAACGGGCCATTAGTCACATGACCACACGTGACTAACGACGCCGTTGCGGTGTTGACAGGCGCACACATGGCATAGACACGTCAGATTAAGTGGGCCCCACCCTAAAACACTGACCCGGTTAAAAATCCAACACAAACGTAAAAAACCCCAGGGTCTTTATTATGAATTAAGAAAATAAAATTTCATTTTTCTATAAGGTCATGATTAATTCCCCCTATATTATTTGGTATCTAAAAAAAATGTATATTATTGGCAAAAGACCCATTCTGCCCCCTGAACTTATACCAAGTGGACGACTTCCCCCCAAACTTCATGAACTATCAATGTAAGCTTGCGTTGCCCCCTCAGTAACGGACCGTTAGTCACATGACCACACGTGACTAACGACACCATTACGGTGCTGACATGGCGCACATATGGCATAGGCACGTCAGATTAAGTGGGTCACACTCCGAAACACTGACGCAGTTAAAAACACGACCCAAACCTAAAAAAACCCACGTGTCTTTATTATGAATTAAGAAAATAAATTTTCTTTTTTTCTATAAGGTCATGATTAATTCCCCCTATATTATTTGGTATCTCAAAAAAGAAAGTGTATTATTGGCAAAAGGTCCATTTTGCCCCCTGAACTTATTCCAATTAGAGGACTTGCCCCCCGAACTTCAATTTTGGACAAATTGCCTCATGAACAATCAATTTAAGCCTCCATTGCCCCTCAGTAACGAACCGTCAGTCACATGACCACACGTGACTAACAACGCCGTTACGGTGTTGACATGGCGTACACATGGCATAGCCACGTCAGATTAAGTGGGCCCCCACCCTGAAACACTGATCCAGTTAAAAGCCCCACCCAAAACTAAAAAACACACGGGTTTTTATTATGAATTAAGAAAATAATTTTTTTTTCTAATTTTAACTTTCTTAACACAAATTTGAAAGTAAAATTAAAAGGAAAAATAAATAACCCATGGTCCTGATGAAATTAAACCAAATCCAAATCTAAATCTCAGTCTCTCTTAATCCTTAAACTTTCTTCTCTCTTTTTTATTTTGATTCCAGTCTTTGAATTCAACCAAAACCAAAGCACTGACAGCAGAGCTAAGTAAGCTAATCTTAGTACACTCAAAAGCTACCGACTCACTTGCAAATGATGCATCAACATTGTTTCTCTCTGTTTCAAACCCAACCTTCTTGTCATGCATCAACCTAGTAACTAAACCCAAATCTGAACTTGCATCAGGGAATAATATGAGAGGCAGACCTAACCCAGATCTGAACTTGGTGAAAGAGAATGATCGGGGGGCTTCAATTTTTTTGGTTCGGGTAGGTTAGATCTGGTCAAATTGAGGAAGATTTTGGAGAAACTAAGGTCTGATTTAGGCTTAAAAAGGGAAAAAAGGGTTTGACTGGTATAATTTGGATGTTTCTTGCGATGTTTGGTGGTGGTCGGCCGGCATTCATTTGTTCTTACATGTTCTTGATAAAAGAGGTCTTTGATTTTATTTTTAGTTAAAATTTAGGGAGTTGGGTGTTATTTAGAGAGAGTCTAGAGAGAGAAGAATTTTCTTCAAAAAATGAAGGAAAATTGAAAAGGGGAGTGTTTTAGAGTTGATCCAAGGAATGATCCGTGCCCTAACTCGGAGCCGACTCGTTCCATTCGGGTTGGCCACTCTACGTGGCATCTTGGTCTGACATGGCAATGCCACGTCAGCACCGTAACATTGTTGTTAGTCACGTGGGGTCATGTGACTAACGGTTTGTTAGTGAAGGGGCAACGAAGACTGAAATTGAGAATTTATGAGGCAAAATGTCCAACATTGAAATTGAAGGAGCAAAGCTTCCAACTGTTATAAGTTCAAGGGCAAAATGAGACTTTTGCTGTATACTAGTACCACCTTAACCTTTAAACATGATGAGGTATCTTTTTTCCTTTCACCCTTGGACCAAAAGTCCAAAACCATATTCCAGATGGTTTCAAAACGAAAACATGTTTTTTAATCTTTTGGTTTTTGGTGAAGAAAAGTTTGGTTTTTGGTAAAGAAAAGAATAATGATTTGATTTGTCATCTCAACTACATATATGATCTTTACGTTTTTTTCACGGTACACTTTGGGAAAGGAAAATTCGTTTTATCCTCTAAATTAATCTTAATTAATTAAGGTAACAAATTAATTTCAGTTTTAGTCCCTAGTTATAAATATAAAGAGTTTGTAGGGTAAATATCTTGATTTTAGAGTATTATTGAATAAGATTTTAGGGAACTCAAGTAGAGAGTCAAATAATTAGAGGGTTAAGTAGCAAAGCTTTATGGAAAACAATCTCCACTTCCAATAATTGGAAGGTTAAGTAGTAAAACTCTATGGAAAAACTATCCCCACTTCCTTTTCATACTTTTTAAAAGCTTTGCAGTTTGCACCTGCAAACATCCAATATTATTATCCCATCCCATTCCATCACATTATATATGCTTTGAGACCTTTTTTTTAAAAAAAAAAAAAATTTCAACCTAGCTTTGACAACTCCTTCACTAATCCATATATACAGTCAAATAAATACCGTATAATATTTGATTGAAACTTCTATTCTCAATAACAAAACAAGATGAAAAATGTTAGTGTTGTAAGATTAGAAGAGAATATTAACTTACTGTGCTAAAATAGTAATTTACTAATTAACTAAATAAATTTAAGTTAGAATTGTACGTAGGACCTTCAAAATGTTAATATTACATAATATATGTGTCAAGAAAAGAAAATTTTCTTTATTTAAAATCTAACATGTTCCATCTCTAAACTAATCAGAGTTTAATATGACCAATATTTGATCATATTAAGAATTCGAAATTAAAAAAAATAAAATATTATTATCTGGAATTCAAAATTATAAGCACTTAAGGTTAGTGATATACTATGATTGAGTAAAGTGTGAAATAAAGGGTGTTTGACTATGATTAAGTTGCAAATTGAACTTTGTATATGTTCCTCAATGCTTTGCATATATAGTTGCATGGTATTGGTGGTTTGGTACATAGCAAGCTTATATATATTACTCCATATAAAAAGAATAACTAATATAATAAATATTTTTTTGGGTAAAATAAAATTATAGTACTATTTATTTACTCTATATATATAAAATAGTAATATATAATATATAAAATATAATATACATATATATAAGCAAATAAAATATATTTTCTGGCAAAAAATAAATACTAAATAATTAATAAATATAATATTTGGCATATTGTTTTGACACTATAGAAGCTCAATATTCATACTGGATGGGTCCCTTTTTGAGTTGTCTTCTCTACATATATTTACTGCATATGTACCTTCGACTTAGCAAGAATCTGGCCTTGTCTAAGCCCAGTTTCTGCACAATTTTGCTTCTCTCTGATCAATCTTTGATCCTATATATTATATTTTCAGCTAAATTTCGGGCTTTTTCCCCTTCCACAATTATTTTCAATCTCTAGCTTCTACCTACCATTAGAATCCAGTACGTTAGAGCATCAATTCCTCTTTTCTTTCCTTTTTTCGAAAATTAAACTAATTAAAAAACAATTTCTCAATTAATATATATGAATAAATAACTCTATCTCTTTAATTTGTTTGGCATATACATTAACAAATTAAACTACAAATTATAAAGGAGGTTTCGAGTTTCAACTTGCAAAATAATAATACGAGAAAATGCCATTCCAGCTGCGTCGGCAATAGGAAGAGGTTAAGAATCATGCTGTTTTGTTTTTTGTTTTTTTTCACAATTCAATTTCTCTGAATATCTAAAAATATTTTACAGAATAATAAATAATTAAAGGTGTATAAGTATCATTTTGCATCCTCAAATTTATATGGATTGATATTTTACATTCCAAAAGTTTATTCTGATCTTATCGTATCTTAATATTTTATTCTGGGTACATTGTACAACTTTCATAATAAAAAATTCGTTAAATCCGTGATGGCACCGTTACAATTCTCTTGTGGACATTATGAAAAAATATATTAAAAAAAATTCCGACCGTACGTGCATGTAGTATAATTTAACATCCTAATTAAATTTTAATTTATACGGAAGGATTTGGTTTGATGTGTCCTAAAAAAGAAACAAAAAAACTGTTTATGCCGATGGTATAAATAATCTTTTAATTTATTTTTTTTCAATTTGATTTTGATGTAGAGAAGAAAACGGTTTAATGGGCAAAAAGACCTCTAAACTTACACCGAACCGTCAAATAGGTCCCTGAACTTTTATTTCGGCCAAATAAGCCCCTAAACTCTTAAAAAATGCCAAATAAACCCTGTTGTCAAGGCTAAATGTTGAAATAAGGACTAAACGTTTTAAGATTTTCTCAAATAAGGATCAAAATACACAATTTCAACAAATTAGAACACATACTTAGCAAATTTTTACAAATTAGGGAATCCTTAAATGAAAATCAATGCTTCTCATGCATACACATTAAATTTGATAAAAAATGATATTATCATGTTAATTAAAAATCAAACCCTATTAATCAAGATAAATTCATTAAAAGTAATATGATATAAAATTATCGTATGCTTTTCAATTTATATATATCTCACACACTAGTATTAATTTATATTGTATCCAATTTGTAAAAAAATATTAAGTATATTTTCTAATTTGTTGAAATTGTGTATTTTGATCCTTATTTGAGAAAATCTTAAAATATTTAGTCCTTATTTGAGCATTTAGTCTTGGCAGTAGAACTTATTTGGTTTTTTTAAGAGTTCAGGAGCTTATTTAACTGAAATAAAAGTTCAGGAAATTATTTGACGGGTCGGTATAAGTTTTCAGAAACCTTTTTGCTCATTAAACCAGAAGAAAACTGTTCAAAGTCACAAAAGTAAAGTAGGGAGTGATAAAAGAAGAAAGAGAGAATTCTGGAATTATCTCGATATATATATAAATTGACAGGCGTAGGCGTAGCTGATACCAATAATAAACCCCAAAAAAGTTNCTTAAAAAAAATTATTGAGTTAACTTAACACTATTACACTACTTTAATATCTTTCGCCATCATTGCTATCCATGTACGGAAAGCGATCGTCCACATATTTTTCTTTCTTTATTAAAGGAAAAAAATAAGGGTTTGGAAAAAAAATTCAGTTTGTAATTGTATTGGGTTGGATAAATACTTATTTATTCATCATCATGGTTACAGGGCCAGATTTTGGCTCCTCTCCCACACACACAAAAAAATGTGTTTCTTTTTAGCTTTTTAAGGAAAATTGTGTAAAGACTAAAGAGTGGAAGAAGATATAATATCAGAAAGAGAAGAAGTCTTTCTTTAGCTATAAAAGGGAAGGTAAGTAGGTAAGCTTTCCTTTCTTGAACCAGCATAACTCATACACAACTAAACCTTTGTTTCTCTCTCTTCTTCTTCTTCAGCTTTGTTCCTTTCTCTCTCCTTTGGTTTTTTTTTAACTTTCTGTAATTTGGGAGAAGCCTTTTTATTGGTTTTCAGTGACCTAACTCTCTCGCAGCACCTGAACAAAAAACACCAGTTCCTCAATAAGGTAAAAACTTTAATGAACAACAACCCACCGATCTTAGTTTACCCTTTTTTTAAAATTTTTTTAAAGATTAAAATTTTATTTTTGCATGTTCATGAGCTAAGATTGGTGGGTTTTTTTTTCACCTTTTCGTGCTTTATTTCCACTGATCTGAACATGGGTATTTCTTCCACTAGGGTTTCATTCATCTTGACTACTACTTTTCTTAACTCATTTTATCAGATACTTTTTTTTTGTTTTTTGGGTGTTGATGTTATGAAAATTGATGATGGAGTAGTTGTAGAGGAGGAAAATGGCGAGGGAGAAGATAAAGATCAGGAAGATTGACAACGTGACGGCGAGGCAAGTGACTTTCTCGAAGAGAAGGCGAGGGCTTTTCAAGAAAGCTGAAGAGCTTTCAGTTCTTTGCGATGCAGAAGTTGCTCTCATCATTTTCTCGGCTACTGGCAAGCTATTTGAGTATGCTAGCTCCAGGTAATTTAATTATTTATTCCACAAGATCGATCCATCCATCTGATCTCCTTTGCTTAATTTATCCTCAAATATTGTGTCTCTTCTCTCTTCAGTCTCTTCAGTCTCTTCACATATATATATATTCCTGCTTTTTTCTTCCATTTTGTCTGTGCTTGTTGACATATATAGAGAGAGAAGAGAGATAGCAAGTTTTTCTTGTCAAATGTCGTACGACTCATGTTTCAAAGTAAGAACTCACCCCTTTGAAGAAAAAAAAAATTAAAGAACGGTTTTCCAGAAATGTGAAGGACATAGAAATCTGTCAATCTCAAGCTATATATACAGTTCCTTCTGGGGTTTATATATAAATTATGTAGTACTTTCATTTTCAGTTGTTGAAAAATGAAAGCACTTAAATAGGTTCACTTATGGGGGGAAAAATGGGAAATTAACTCGTTTGCATATTCATTACTAGTATACTATATGATATCTAAAATATCTAAAATGTGGTGTCCTGATCTCTTTTGCATAAAATAGTCTCTCAAAACCTCTCCAAGAGTTATTAACTCGTTTTGCTAAAGATTTGTGGACTTTTAAGAAAAATGGTTTTGGTTTACCTTGATTATTGCCTTAGTTTATGACCAATATTCTTGGATATATAACTAGTTTGGTACTTTGCTTTTTATCATCCTTATGGTCTCTGGGTTACTGATTCTTGGGGCAAGAGATCTTTGTTATTCCATGGTATATGTTGGGAATCTTTAGTGGGACGTATTTAGCCAGAGAATATATATCCATTTTTAAAAGTTAAATCCCAGCCAGCTTCCAAAATTATTATTGTTCCATTATTCTGATAGCTAGGTGGTATTTGGGTTGTTAGTATATATCAAAGCTGTGTTCTTTTATATGCTCTTCTCAAGACTTGTTTTGGTTTGTCTTCAAAATGTTAATTCCATGCCATAAAGATAATTATGGTAATTAATGGCAGATTGTCTATTATAAATATTTAATTATATATGTATTAATTGAAAATTATCAAAGATTGTAATAGACAAGTTTTAGGATGATGATCCCAAGTATGGAATCAAAGATGTATATGTTGCTAGGCACCTTGCCCGTGGAATAATGCTCTTTAAGGTGAGCAAGTATAATGATCAGAGATTGGAATTGGTGAAAAGTTTATTTGTCAAACTAAGAAAGTTTCTGGTTAATTATGAAACTTTTTATCCCTATAACTCAAAGATTCATGGAGTTGTAAGAAGCTATGTCAATGAATATATATATGCTGGCAGCAGATCAGTCAAGTCAAATAATTGATTGCTTATATATATATATATATAAGGAGAGTATTAATTATGTATATGCTAATTAAGGATATGTAATGGATCAATAAGCATAATTAGAGGAGAAATATATATAAGAGATTCTTTAATAAGTAGGAATGGTTTAGAAGGTAAAAGTTTCAGTGTGTGAATTCTAGGATGGGTTGGGTTGCAAAGAATAGATTAAGTTTTATGTAAAGAATGAAGCTTGATTGATAAAGGTACCTAATCATGATCTTCTAGCTAGGGCTTTGGACGATTCATATAAATTTTCTCTATATATAGATTATCAAATCATACTTTTCACTTCAATATATGCAAGAAAAAGAGCTGATGAATTTGGTAAGAGCAAACCTTTTCTATTCAAGTGATCAATATTATTGGGATTATTTATTTGCAATGCTACTATATATGTATAGTGTATGACATTCTACTAATTTCTGGCAAGTGGCAATTAATGATATTTAGTTTCCTAAGTTAATCCTCTTAAGAGATATTGTCAGGTGCTGGATGGTAAATGCTAGACTAGTTTAATATTTATAACAGGTCAAACACAGGTCCCTATTACAGGTTATAATCATTGATTAAGTACTTTGGATCGATGGCCTTTGCTCTTAATTTATTGGAGGAGGCATTGTATAGGAAAGCTAGGAATTAGTTGGTCATGCAGCCTAATTATATCAATTAGCTAATTAAATCAAGCTTCTAGTTCTGTAAAAGATGCTATTGCAAGATAGCTCATTTCAAAGGACAATAATGTGTTGATTTCTGAATGGAATTTGACATGACAACTCTGGCAGAGCTGCATTTCTAATGTCCATAATTTTGATTAGTTGCCAGTACTGCAGGTGGAGTGATTGTAGTTGGCTGGCTCTACGTTTTTCCTTTTCAATGTTTTGGTCTGTTTACCATCATTGTTATTACTATATACTCCCTCTGTTCCTTTTTAATTGTCCCTTTTCCTTTTTAATTGTCCCTTTTAACTGATTTATTTCTTTAAGAAAAGTAGTTAAATTTAGTTAGTTTCCTAAATTCTATTACAATTTCACTTAATCTTCCTATAATACCCTTAAGCCATTGCTTCTTTCTAATTAAATGCATGTTTGACCTTGTAATTAAACTCATGTTTCAAGAAGGGTATTTCTGGAAAATAAGGGAAAGAGACAATTAAAAAGGAACAAGGGAAAGGGACAATTAAAAAGGAACAGAGGGACTATTATGTTAAAAATGTCTTTTTTTTAGATCCATGATTTCCTCTTGTTAAAACCTATATATAACTCCTTGTTTGTAAGCAATAACTGTTTTTTTGGCCCAAAAAAAAAAGCAATAACTGTTTAATCTTTGCCTGTAGCCATATCTATGGACCTTGATGGCGATTTCATGACTTGCATATTGCTAGGTTGTATCTAGTAATAACTGTTTAATAAATACCCAACCTACGTACGTTATAGTACTATGTTGTCTCATATATATATATATATATATATATATATATATATATGTTTTTCGGACAGGATCATAGTGACGAAGTAAGTGTATGCTTGAATACAAGTCTTTATGCACCTTGTCATAGATGCAATTTGCGATATATGTTTTTGACTACTGGAATGCAATTTGCAATAAGTCTTTTATGTATATTTAATGAAATGTATATTTTTGACTACTGATTATTAGGTTTTTCATTATAACCTGAAGTAATATACCCTTTCTCATGTATACCTTTTTTTCCCTCCAAGAAGCATGAAAGATACATTGGGAAGGTATAATCTGCATTCCAACAATCTCAACAAATTAGATCAACCGTCTCTCGAATTGCAGGTAATACAACATGCTTGCAACCTTTTCAATGTTGCTTTCCCTTGAAAATGCGCATTGTCTTTAATTTATCACCATTTTCTTCATTTTGCTACTTTGAGCCTTTGCAAATTGGAGATATAATAATAACCTTTTAAATGGGGTGTGCTATATTCAATTTCAGCTGGAAAACAGTAATCAGATACGACTGAGCAAGGAAATTGCTGATAAGACCCATCAACTAAGGTAATCTCAGTAATTGGTTTCCCATATGAATATGACTGTT
>AWWV01016042.1:0-37055 GCA_001974805.1 Corchorus capsularis | reverse complement strand
CCCATTATAACGAGTAGGTTGTTTGATTTTTGTCAGGGTGAACGTATTATGAATGAAATCTCCACGCTTGAAAAGAAGGTTAGTACAAAGCATTTGGAGGCCATATATATGAATATATACGCATATGTGCCATCTGTTCCATGCAAGAAGCTATAATATTCAATAGTTCTGTCACCCTCCCTAGTTTCTTTTCTGAGATTATTTCCAACTATATAAACACTAGTTTATTAATTTGCATGAGATTTTCATTTTGCTGAATTTTAAACTCGATGGATGATGCAGGGAGCACAATTGCTGGAAGAGAACAAGCAACTAAAGCAGAAAGTAAGTTCTAGTACTACTAGTACTAACTTTCAAAATTTTATTTTCAATTGTTAACTTTCAAAATTTTGACATGAAATTTATTTGGGCTTTTCAGATGATAACTTTGTGTAAAGGGAAAAAACTTGTCTTAACGGAGTCGGATACTGCAGTTCAAGAAGAAGGCATGTCATCGGAGTCTGTTACCAATGTTTGTAGTTGCAGCAGCGGCCCTGCATTGGAAGATGATAGCTCAGATACTTCTCTCAAGTTAGGGTAAGCTTAAGATGTAATAACAAGAACTTTGTAAGACTAAAATAAATTAATGTTCAAGCTTTAATTTCTAGACTTTATTTACTTGCAAATGTGAATAAATTACTTAAAGTTTTCCAATTCCATTTTGCAGGCTTCCCTTTAGCTGAAGATAGCTGAAGAGAGGAGATGAAGTGAATTCTTGTAAGGAATAATAACTAATTAAAAGCTGAAATATATCCTTGCAAGTTGTTGTTGGGATGAAGTGCAAAATGAACATGAAAACATAATGAAAGCTACTTCAAGATTTAAGTACTTGAATTTTTTTTAAAACCTTGTATAATTGTGGGTAGTAGTGTTGTTGCTCAACTGGGATATGCATGTATTATTCTTCTAACAGTCTAGAAATTTTCAGTTCTAATCAATGTTTTCATAACTGGATAGGTTATTGAACTGATCAAGGGTCTGGATTCCGGTTCAACTGGTCGGCCAGTTGGATAGATACTTTTTATTACTTTATTATCATTTGACCATTTAAATATTATATATAATAGTAAATATATATATATATATATATATATATCACATAAAAATATTTGGAAGGGTGGATTAGATTTCAATCATTAAATACAAGTGTCATCATTGATTTAGGCTTCAGAAATAGTAATGAGAATGAAAGTTTGTGGCATATAGTTATCTCGGAAAAAAAAATGGGGTTAATGGTAACTCAATAGTACCAGCATGTGGGAAGAGACACTCCTCAGCCATGAGGAGTAGGGTGTGCAATCGGTCGGTTTTAGTTTTTCGGGTTGGTTTTCAAACTTAAAAAATATATAATTATAGAAATCGAAACCGACCCGATTACATATGGAACCGATAAAAACCGAAGGTAATTGGTTATGCGGTTTCGGGTCGGTTTCGGTTTAGAACCAAATATAATTTAGTTACTTTTTTTTTATTTAGTTTACATATTTTTATATTTTAGAATTAAGATAAATGTAAATTAAAAATATATATTTTAATTTTATGATTATTAATGTTATATATATATATAGATTTTTAATTTATAATAACATATATATTATATTTAAAATTAAAATATCAAAACTAAACATATATATTTTCAACTTCAGTTTCTCGGGTCGGTTTCGGTTTCCATCACCATACCGACAACCGACCCGCTAACCCGAATAAACCGACACTTAAACCGAATAAACCGCGAAACCGATTTACTAGTTCCGATTTAATCGATTTCGGGTCGGTTTCGGTCGGGTCAATCGGTTGACGCGAAACTTGCACAACCCTAATGTGGAGGCAGATTTCAAAACCCTTGGAAAGAAGTGATATGATCTGTCAACACTAACAGAGGAAGGTATGGTTACGATTGGAGATGGTAAAAGGGTAGATTTCTGGAGGATTAACTGGGTGAATGGTCGCATTCTTAAGGATGCTTTCCCACAAATTTTTGCCTTGGCAAATAACAAAAATGGAAAGGTTGTTGAGTTTGGATACCCCACTGGGAATGAATGGAGATGAAATGTGGCAAAATTTGACGGGGAGATAGATTAATGGCAAAATTTTCAAGATTGTATTAACAAGTTGTTGGACATTTGGGTTTTACACTCATGATGCTCCAGCCCAACAAAGAAATTATCTTGGTAATTTAATCTTAATTAAATTAACAAGATAATTAGAGATAATTTCTTAATAAAATTTCTTGAGAAGTATATCACAAATTATCTAAGAAATATTCAAGTGGAATACAACCACGAAAGAGAAAAGAAAACTATGTTAGGCACTCGAGTTGTTAGCTCAACTGATGAGTGCATCGTGCTTGAACCGTGAGCTGGGTTCAAGTCTCACGGAATGTGAATTTAGTTTATTTATTTTTTTATTATTTGGTAGTTTGTTAAGTAGGCTATTTAAGGTAATTTCTTAATTTGGGTTGGATTCTCATTTAGATGTTTGGATATATGGAGATTTATTCTGATTGTAATGAGATTCAATTGTACCTCTAAAAAAAAAAGAAAACTACGTTAGTTTTATCTCTTATTTTTTCCATAAGAAAGTTGAGAACTTTCTACTGAAAAACTTCTCCCTCCATTGTTTGCACTGTGAAGAGTGAGGTTTCTACTCATCCCTGTAGCAGAAGTCCACCATGAGTATCGAAGATCAACGAACACCGTAATTGACCCACCAAGATCCTGGTTTGATTTCTTTTGCTTCCGCAAATTATTTGATTAACGTGATTAATTATTTTGATCCATGCTTTGAATGCTATGCTTCATATATCATGATTTTTGCTACATTGGTAACCGAGCTTAATTGGGTCTTTTCGTGTTTGTGATCTCAATTGATGGCTTTTTGGCATGTTTTTTTGTTTTAATGGAAAAGCATGAAATTAGGCTTTGATTTTTTGGTGACTTGATCATAACATGATGTTTATATGATTTGCAATTTTCGAGATTTAAATTGCTTATATCGATGGATATTTGTCGGGTCAAATATGCAAAAACCGTAACTTTGACCATGAATTTCAATATGCTCAAACTGTAAATTGATGGATGATTTCTATACCATTAGAATCATTGTATAATAACCTTTCCATTGGTATATTATTTGCGCAAAATCGGATTTCTATGTTGAGAGAATTTTGTGTTTTAAGTTTCAGGGACTTAATTGAAATGGACTTATTTGAAAAGAAAAGAAATCTATGGTTCATATTAATTGAGAGTACGCAGAAACCCATCCCACTCCCCTTGGTGGCGCGTGGGACCACCACTTGATCACATAGGCGTGTTAAGAGCACCAACAGAATCCGACAGAAACTAGGAACAAGTTTCTTGTTTTAAGCGTGGGCTGATTCCGCCAGGAAGGCATCGCGTGGCTTGCACGCGCTTCTCCAAGAGAGTGGCTCAATCAAAAACAGTTTAAAAATAGGAAAAAGAAGCCCCACTCGTGCTTGGAAGCACATGGGGGCGCGTGCGGTGTCTTTGGTGGCGCTTTTTTTGACACCGACCGTCACCAGTGGACTTCAAAAATCATTTCCTATTTTTATAATATTTTTCCAAATTTTTTAGAGTTAAAAGAAATTTCTTTTTGATTTTTTAAATAAAAAATAATTTTATGGAAACTTAAGGCGGCATGTGGTAGCGCGTTGGTGGTGCTCTCGGGCGGCCGGAGTTGCTGTGACACTTCTGAGAATGTGTCCTAAGCAGTGGGAGTGGGGGTGCGCTTCCTGATTCTCCAGAAGTAGTGGTTTGAATATTTTCCTAATTAAAATGCCTTAAAAATTCATGTTATTTTTTTATTATTGCTCTATTATTAATATTTCCGAAAATTTATGAAGCATGATTGAATTTTATTTGGCATATATATGATATTGATTATGGCATTGATGTGCTTACGTATTTGTTCAAGCATGTTTATGTGATTAAAATTGCATTAAATATTGCCATGATTATTTTTATGAATAATGTAGCATGCAATATATATATATATATATTTATTTATTTATTTATGAAATGATGCAATTGATATGCCATGATTGAGTGGGAGGTATTAGTTGAGGAAATCTGGGATTTCGCTCCTAAGACTAAAATTTTGTGCATGATTATTTTAAATAATGTTAATAATTACTTGTATACGAGAGATGATTAGGAGCATAGCGAGTTTTCGATCTTGCTGCAAATGGATTGTTTCCATTATTTGATTTGAATTATGCTGCAAAATGTGATATCTTGTGGTGCATTAATATCCATTGTGCTTAGTCTTAATGTAGTTGAGAATTGCTGCCTAGAATGTTGTTGCTGATCTGAACAAAGGTGAGATGGTTGGATGGCGAGAACTATATATCTTGTCTGGCGCCATAAGATCCAACACCTCCTAGATGAGTAAGGTGTTTTGGAGAACCTTGATCAGATCATGCATGAGAGCCTGAAGTAAGGGATATTGTTCAACATCGTCGTGACCTTGTGGCCTACCAAAATTGGCGCTGAAAGATAGTTATGCGCGCTTTATTATGTTAAGTTTCACACATAACAATCTAGTTCGCGAGTATGAGCAATATCAAAATTGCCCATGAGATGTGGCAAAGCCCTGAGGAACGAGTACGAGGTGACCATCTTGTCTATGCGGTGCGAATTGAACTTGAAGTTCAATACCTATTAGCTGAATCACTCGATGAAACAACATCTAAGTTTGATGTCAATTTTGATTCACAAGCTCAGGGCAGCTGAGGTTGCCTTGACTAATGAGCAACAGGTTCAAGCTGTGAGTTCATCACTTCTTGACTCTTGGGAGCACATAAAGGCTAAGATGACACATGACGAAAGTGTTAAGACCTTTGAGGTCATTCTACGCCATCTTAAGATGGAGAATGAGTGCCTGAAGGCTGTCAAACCTGCCACTGATGGTGTTGCCAATGTTGCTGAGTCAAACTCGCGCAAGGCATCTGGGCCTAAGCGCAAAAGGAATGGATAACACTTCTGGGAAGCTTAATGAACCTATGCCGAAAAAAGACAAAGGCTATTAAGCGCCATAGTGGCAAGCATGGTAGTGAAGCTAAAACTAAGATACTTTGTTATAACTTTGGAAAACCGAGATGCTTCGCTTGTATTTGTACTGAGCTTAGAAGCTATTTCAAGTTATAACTAAGTCAGACTTGAGCTTTAAGGTTTGTCTTTGAAGGGCATTAAAGTTGATATCCTTTTGGGAATTTTGGCTTTGTTCAAGATGGTTTGAGATTTGGATCTTGATTATTCTAGCTGCAGTAGGTCCATATTTCATATCTTTGATTGCTACGCATGATGATGTTTGTAATGATCATGTGAAATGGCATGCTAGATTGGGCCATAAAGGTCAAGATATAATGAGTAGCCAAGTTTGAGAAGGCCTATTAGGCCTACTCACTGAAATGTCTTTACCTACATGTGAACATTGTCTTGTTGATAAGGCAACTAGAACACCATTTGAAAAAGCCAAACGGGCATCTATACCATTGCATTAATCCATTCTGATGTTAGTGGCCAAATGAATGAAAGGATAATGCATGGCGCAAATTACTTCATCACATTCATAGATGACTTTACGCGATTTGGTTAAGTTTATTTGAGCTCCCAAAAAGTCTGAAGCATTGAGTTGCTTGAGATGTTATGTTGCTTTGGTTGAAAATCAATTAAACCAAAGCATTAAAGGCTTTGAGAACTGACCAAGGTCACGAGCATTTATTCGAGCTATTCGAGGAGCTTTGTGATGAAAAGGGAATTTCGCGACAGCTAATGATTCCAGGGACTCCGCAACAAAATGGTGTTGTGGAAAGGAGGAATCGTACCCTTTTAGACATGTTAAGGTCAATGTTGGCACAAGCAAATCTTCTGATTTCATATCAAGAAGATGCGTTATTGATTGCTACCTATGTCCTTAACAGTGTGCCATTCAAGTCAGTGCGTTCCACTCCACATGAACTCTTGACCGGCGAAAAACCTGATTTAGGTAATTTGCGGCCTTGGGGATCAACTACTTATGTTCACACAACTTCTCACAAGGATGGGAAATTAGGCCCTAGAAGGAATAAGTGTATCTTTATAAGATATTCAAAACTTTCCAAAGGGTATGTGTTCGTAGGAGAGCATGGAGATGGAAAAGTGACAAAAATTGAATCACAAGATGTGGATTTCTTAGTAGAAGATTTCCCATGAAGAGGGGAAGTTGAGAAAGAAATAGATCTCTATGAAATGGAGGATCCAGATATGGGAGCACCAAGTAGTCAGATTGAGAATGAGGGAGCAATTCCTCAAACTCTCGGGGACGATGGGGGCGATTTACCATCAAGTTCGTCTATGTTGATAGATGAGGATCCCCAAGCTCAGTTGCGTAGAAGCAAACATGGAGGTGTCCCTCGTCGCCGTTTTGAGGTTGAGGGGGAAGCTTTCATGATTGCTCCGCAAGATGAAGCTGAGCCTAAAACATTCAAAGAGGCTCTATCTTCCCCTGCTGTTCAAGAATGGACTAATGCAATGAATGATGAAATGGAGTCAATGAGGACTAACCATGTCTGGGACTTGGTTGACCTACCACCTGGGCGGAAGACTATTGGGAACAAATGGGTTCTCAAAGTTAAACGCAAGGTGGATGGTTCCATTGAAAGATATAAGACTCGCCTAGTAGCGAAAGGGTACACACAACAAGAAGGTGTGGACTATAAGGAAACCTTCTCACCGGTAGTGAGGTTTGCCTCAATTCGCTTGATTCTAGCCATAGTTGAAAACTTTGACTTGGAACTTTACCAAATGGATGTCAAAATTGCATTTCTCAATTGAGAGCTAGATGAGGAGATCTACATGGATCAACCTGAGGGCTTTGTGGCAAAAGGTCAAGAACACAAAGTCTGCAAGCTCAAGCGATTTATTTATGGCCTAAAGCAATCATCTAGGCAGTGGTATCTTAGATTTCATTAAGCTATTATTTAGAATGGCTTTAAGATGATTGAAGAGGACCATTGCGTGTATGTTAAGAGATCCAATGGTAGTTTCGTCATTTGGTCATTATACGTTGATGACATGCTATTGGCTGGAAGTGATATGGAGATGATTGTCACCACTAAGAAGTGACTGTCCTCAAATTTTGAGATGAAGGACATGGGTAAAGCAAATTATGTCCTCACAGTTAAGATCCTAAGGGATCGTTCAAAGAGGCTTCTTGGTTTGTCTCAAGAGACATACATAAAGAAGATCCTTGAACGATTTCAGATGCAAAATTGCAAACCCATAGACACTCCTATCGAAAAAGATGAGACTTTAAGTCTTCAACTAACTCTAATGACATCTGATGAACGGAAATAGATGGCTCGGGTTCTATATTCTAGTGTTGTTGGCAGTCTTATGTACGCTATGATGTGCACTAGGCCTGATATCAGTTTTACTGTTGGTTTGGTTAGTATATTCCAATCTAACCTTGGGCTTGCTCACTGGAAAACAGTGAAGTGGATATTGCGCTATCTTAAAGGAAATGCTGATTACATGTTATGTTTTCGCGGTTCAAACTTGAACCTAATTGGCTATACTGATGCTGATTGTGGTGGTGACTTAGATGAGCGCAAATCAACTTCGGGATACACATTCTTGCTAAATGGTGGTGCTATTACTTGGAGCAGCAAGAAACAGTCTTGCATTGCTTTATCCACTATGGCGGCAGAATTCATAGCGTGCTTTGCAGCTGCGCAAGAAGCTGTTTGGCTAAAGCGATTTCTTGGGAGCTTGGGAGTACCCAGCGCCTTAGATCCAGTGACCATTCATTGTGGTAGCATGGCTGCAATCACTTATACCAAGGATCCAAAGTATCATGGTAGAACCAAACATATTGACACGAGGAACAACTACATTAGGGATTTGCTTGCACAAAAGGAAGTGATCTTAAAACATATATATCCACTAGTCATATGGTTACTGATCCCTTAACTAAGCCTATTCCTAGGGATGCTTATGTGACTCATCTAAAGTATTTAGGACTTCGTCGATAGTGATTATGTTATTTTGATCATTTATGTTGAATTCTTTGTTTTTGGATATTAATAAAATTCATGCATTTATTCTACGATGAATTGTTTGCACACAAAATTTAGGAGTATGTCAACAGGCTTTAGATTGGCTCACTCACATTAGCAATCGCCTTTGGCGCCTATGTGGGGTGAACAAAGATGAGACACAAGCTATTAGGGCTTATTGAGAGCGGCAAGAGCATAATTAAGACGTCACCTTGGTTGGAGCCAAGATGAGGTCAATATAGTAATGATTGACTAAAGGACCGAAAATGGATTGACCCACAATCCATTTAGCCTGTGAAGTAAGCCAGATATGAGATCTAATTTGGCACCTAAGAAGGTGAGCAAATAGGATGCTCAGGTTAGGCGCTAAAGGAGCGACTAGACTAAGATCTGTACAGTGTTGAGTTTGACATACGCTCTTATTAGAGAAAAGAGACACTCCACTGTAGCATGTATTTCATACTACATGTGCTTTTACGACCTATATAGGAGGTGGAAGAATGAATCCCTGCTTCTTCACCATGTGAGTCCTATGAAGGTTTAGATAAACCTTACATTGTGCTCTTAGTGACCTTTGACTATGTCATAAGGCGTGGAATGGATATTTGCTACTTTGGTATGTTACCTAAGACCATGGATGATTCAGTTATACGGGGCATTACTGGGAAAGCAGTTTGTTTCAAACCAAGTGACATTAGGGCAAGAGGGAAGACAATTTGAATCACGCCATGCACTATATTCAAGGTCGACCCATTTTGTCGCTTTTGAGAGCTTTGACATAATGTAAATATATGTTGCAACATTAGAAAAGATTAATTTGTATGCTCATTGAGGGATTTTGAGATACTCAATCTGATGTGATTAAATTGGTCTATGAGACACTAAATTTCTTTATAAAAGGGTAGATGTCTCTATGTTGGCTCTAACGAGTTCCTAGTATAGAGCTCCCGAAATTCAAGGTGTACTCAGTGGTCGCACAGTTCATTAATCTATATGAACTTGGCATTGGGATGGTTGAGAAGACTTTACGATGACTTGCCCATCATGTGTGAGTGGGAGATGTTGGACATTTGGATTTTACACCCATGATGGTCCAGCCCAACAAAGAAATTATCTTGGTAATTTAATTTTAATTAAATTAAGAAGATACTTAGAGATAATTTCTTAATAAAATTCCTTGGGAATTATATCAGAAATTATCTAAGAAGTATTCAAGTGGAATACAACCACTCATATATAAAAGAGAAAAGAAAACTACGTTAGTTTTATCTATTATTTTTTCCATCAGAAAGTTGAAAACTTTCTATAGAAAAGCTTCTCCCTCCATTGTTAAGCAAAAAAGGTTTTTGCACTATGAAGAGTGAGGTTTCCGCTCATCCTTGTAGTAGAAGTCCACCACGAGTATCAAAGATCAACAAACACCGTAATTGACCCACCAAGATCCTAGTTTGATTTCTTTCGCTTCCGCAAATTATTTGATTAACATGATTAATTATTTTGATCCATGCTTTGAATGCTATGCTTCATATATCATGTTTTTTTTCTACATAAGTATTAGTTGGTTGAGGGCGCCAAGGATTTGCTGGTATGGAAACATTGTGCCAATGGTAGATATACAGCTAAATCGTCTTTTTTGTTCTAAGAACCTGAAACAATTGAGCATTTGTTATTCTCTTGCATTTTTTCTTGGAGTGTTTGGGCCGCTTGCTGCATAATGTGGGACGTGTATTGAGTTGCACCAATTTGCTTGCTGCAAAATATGGGACGTTAACTTGGTCAGAATACAGGCCAATTAGTTTGGTGGGAAGCGTATATAAAATCCTTGATGTAATTGAGAAAGTAGTTAGACCGAGGCAATTTGCCTTCATTAAAGGTAGACAGATTTTAGACTATTTTCTTGTTGCTAATGAAGTTATTGATGCTATTAAGAAGGATGGGAGATGTGGTTTGTTTCTTAAGGTTGATTTTGAAAAAGCATATGATAGTATTGATTGAGGTTTTCTTCGATTTGCAATGGTTAAACTCGGCTTTGGAGATAAGTGGATTAACTAGATTATGAGTTGTGTTTCCACCGCTTCTATTTCTGTCTTGGTTAATGGCTCCCCAACTTGGCAATTTGGCATGAGTAGAGGGCTGATATGGGGTGTCCCCTTTCCCCTTTCCTTTTTAATATTGTGGGTGAAATGCTTAGCGTCCTCATGACAAATAGCAAATTTAAAGGGCTATATAATGGAGTAAAAATTAGTGCAAATGGTTTGGAAGTCAGTCTGTTGCAATATGCAGACGATACATTCATTTTTTGCAAGCCTGAAATGGAGCAAATTGTCAATGTCAAGAGAGTTCTTCGATGTTTCCAAGCTATGTTTGGGCTCAAGATAAATTTTAATAAAAGTATGTTGTGTGGGATTGGGGTATAACGTAATATTATGGATGGATGGGCTGATCTGATCAGATGTAGAGTGGAGGCTTTGCCTTGTAAATAACCTTGGCTTGCCTCTTGGATCTAGTCCAAATTCTAAGGCCATTTGGAGACTTGTTATTGAGAGATTCCACGATCGTCTTACCTCATGGAAAGGTAATCTACTTTCTATTGGTGGCAGAGTCACTTTAATCAAATCTGTTCTTTTGAGTCTTCCCATTTACTATGTCTTTATTTGCATTGCCTTGTGGTGTGAGAGAGACATTGGATAAGATCCAACGTAGAATTTTATGGGTTGTGTCTCTTGAAAAAAGGAAAATGCATATGGTTAATTGGGATATCATTTGCAAACCAAAAGAGCTAGGTGGCATTGGAGTGACAAATCTGAAAACTAAAAATAGAGTTCTGCTAAACAAATGGATTTGGAGATTTAATGAAGAAGATTCTAGCTTATGGCGTGGCGTTATTGTGGAGAACTATAATTTACCTCCCACTGTTTATTGCCTATTGTTGTCAATAATAAGAGCAAATGTTCCTCCTTATGGAGGAACATTATTGAGCATATGCATGTTGAGGGAAATGATGCTTACTTTCTTAGAGAGGGCATAAGGATGTCTCTTGGAAATGGGGAGCTTATTCAATTCTGGGATGATAATCGAGTCGATGACTTCATCTTAAGGTATGCTTTTCGTAGAATTCAAGCATTTGCGGTGAACAAAAAGGGTAAGATCAAGGAGTTTGGATATAGGCAGCATGAAAGATGAATATGGAATATTTATATAGTTGAGACGTAATCTGTTTGGATGGGAACTTCAGCAGTTGAATGATTTCCTTCAAACTCTTCAGAGCTTCACAATTTCAGTTGAACTCAAAGACAAGCTAGTGTGGAAGCACTTTACCTCTGCCCTTTATTCTGCCAAGAACTACTATAAAGCCGTCTGTATGCAAAACACTGAATCAGATCCTTTCTTGGGCTAAGGTTTGGCTCCTCCTAAAGTTGGGATCTTTGTCTATCAAGTGTTAAGAGGAAAGGTGGCAGTTAAGGGTGAACTCTTTACGAGAGGTATGTTATCTGATGAGGCTGCTAGGTGTCCTTTATGTGATAGTGATGTTGAATCTGTTTGGCGCCTCTTGTTTATATGTAAGTATATGTGGATCATTTGGCAATACTTTGGTTTTGTTTGGGGAGTCCAGTGGGTTATGCCAGGGAATGTCAATACTATTTTTAACACTTGGAGTGATTGGAGCAAAAATCAGATATGGAGGATGACTTTTTTTTTTTTTTTTTTTTTGCAATTGTGTGGACTATCTGGATATGTAGGATAATAGATGTTGCGTTTAATGGGAAGATTTTTGACGGCTTACAAGTTATAGATTTCGTCAAATGCAAAGTTGCAATGTGTAGTAAAGCAAAGTGGCCTGAGAAGATTGTCCTTTTAAATGATTACTTCAGATGTCCTAATCTAATCGATTTGAACCCCATAAATCAGGTAAAAAGTCTGATTGGGTTTGAATAAAGCATGGGACTAGCCAACTTGAATTTAACGTTGATGGCTCGTCTAGAGGGCAACCGGGGTTGGTAGGAATTGATGGTATTTTGAGGGTACCAAAATGGTCTTCAACAAATCCATTGGTAAAGCTGATTCTAATATGGCAGAATTGATGGTAATAAAAGAAGCATTTCTGTTCTTTGCAGCGTCAGAGTGGGCGAATGACAGGTCTCTCCTTGTTGAAAATGACTTAAAGAATGCCATTAAATGGGTCAAAGATCCTTCTAGCTGCCCTTGGAGATTAAGAACTGTCATCATCTAGATAGAGAGCTACAAAAAGAGAATTATGTCATGGGATATCCAACATATTCCTAGATATATCAATGATATTGCATATGGTCTTGCAAAGTCAGGTGTTGATCGAGATACAGAACTTTTGACAAGGTTTGACTGAGTTGTTGAATGGAAGGCTGCTAGCAATTGATGTTTAGTTTGGATTATTCGTGTTGCTGCAATTGGAATTGAAGCCTGGTATTGTTTTGTGAACAGACACCGCTGCACGATGACTTCTAGTGTGGTTCTTCGGTCCCATCTTGTTGGTGCCTGGTTGGTTTGTTGTCAAGGTTTTCTTTTTTGCATTTTGTTCTGCCATGTTGTGATTGAGTGTTACTGATCTGGTTTGCAAAAAGCCTTTAACATATTTGATGTACCTTTGACGTTCTTTATCAATAATATTTCCTCTCCTATCTTTCAAAAAAAAAAAAATCCTACCCAATTTTTTATGTCTTGGCAATTAACAATTGAAGAGAGGGACAAATCTAAAATCTGGAAAATGACTTTCTTTGCTATTATATGGTCCCTATGGTTGCAAAGAAATGAATTTGTTTTCAATATGAAAGCTTTTGATCTTGAACAACTCATGGACTTTATTAAAGTAAGACTGATGTGGTGGACAAAAGTAGCATGGCTAGATGTTGATTACTCATTTTTTTGACCTGTACAGACTTCCAAGTGTTGTTAACGTTAATATTGGTAAGCCTACGCCTATTAGACATGTAACATGGCAGAAACCAAAGGTGGGATATATGAAGTTCAATGTTGATGGGGCTGCAAGAGGGAAACCAGGGCTAGCAGGCATTGGGGGTGTGCTTCGTGATGGAAATGGTAAGGTGTGGATGGAGTTTTCAAAGTCTATAGGGGTTGTCGAGTCCAATGAAGTTGAAATTTGTACAGTCCGAGAAGCGTTAAAGATGTTTTGTGCTTCGAGGTGGGTTGAATCTTGTGGCTTAATCGTTGAAAGTGACTCAACAAATTATGTTTATTGGGTTACAACACCAGATGAAGTTTCTTGGCGCTTGAAAAAGTGGATTGCTCATATTTATAACACAATTAAGGAATAGTGTTTCAGCTTTTAGAATCCAACACATATTCAGAGAAGCCAATCAACATGTTGACGATCTTGTTAAGAGAGGAATTGATCGAGATGTTGCAATGTTTTTTTCTACTTGTACTTGATCTGTTTGGAAACCTCTGTTTCATCCTCTTTCGGTTCAATTTGCTTGTTCTGTTTAGCTTTTTGTTGTGGTAGCCTTACTAGTTTGATTTTAGACATTGTAAGTCTGTTACATACTTTCTTACTTTCAATAAATCTACCTTTCAAAAAAAATATTTGAAATGTGGTAAAAACATTATTTTTTAAAAATGTAAGGTCATGAATTCAAAATCCATTACCATCAATATTTTCAACATTTCCAAACACCGAGAACACTAAAGTGTTTGGTTGGGGGTGATCTTTGATCACCTGTGGTGATCTTGACAGGTGATCTCAGATCAACCCGTTTGGTTCAACTTTTTGGTTTGGTATGGGTAATCTGGATTACCCCCCCTCTCTCCCCATCATCCCTCTAAGGGTGATCTGGATTACCACCATAAACCAATGTAATTTTTGATCACCGGTGATCTTGATTACCTTCTTTTTTTGTATTCATTTTTTTTACCCCCACATATTTACCAAATCTGATGACCTTACCCTTTTCTTTTATTTTAATTGCAAAATTGCCAACAACTAAAATATAAAAGGAAACGTCATTTTTTCCCTAATTCCTCTTCGATAGTTCTTCAATATTACAAAACATAACAAAAGACACAGAAACAATAGCTTATATGGCAATGAAGAAATCGAAAATCTTGATTATTTCAGTCGAATTGGGTGCATGTCACCAAATTACATGGACTTCTAGGCAATGAAGGCTATGACCAGACTGGTTCATTCAACTATCTGAATCATTTCTATAAAAAAAAAGGAAATGAAATTAAGATCATGATCTTAAATTATTTGGGGAAATGTGATGTAAGGGGTTCTTACCAAATATAATTAATGAATGACAGAAAGTACCTAGCTTTGTCTAAACCAGAAGGGGTCTCTAAGCACTACACTTTTTTTAATGTTAGTTCTTGGAGTAACAGGACAATAATTTGAAACCCCTTCTCTGCTTTTAGATTCAATTAAGGTTTCTGTGTCTTTTGTTATGTTTTGTAATATTGGGGCTGCAATATTTTCGATAGTTCTTTTCCTTTTCTTAAAATTTTAGAATTTGGTTAATATTTTGTAAGTAATAAAGCACAACAATAGCTTAGTTTAATGCTTTGATATTGCTGGAATGGTTTCCATTTTTTAGAATATCTCTGGATATATGTTTATGTCTTTGAATTTGATGACAAGTGTTCAAATGATTGCTGGAATGGTTTCTAGCTTTTTGACTGCATTTGCAGCAAGTTTATTGGTGCATATTTGAGTATTTCAAAAGAATATTTATCTGTCATATGTATATAGGCATGTTGGTAGGCGGTGAAATCACCTTATTAGCCATGTGCTCATGGTATAGCTGCATATGAACAGAACCATAATCTGATTTTTCTTTAGAACATATATATAAATACATAATAATACTGGAGCATATGAACTCCCTGTTTTCCTAAGGATCAAATAAGCTTTGGAGCATAATAATTTTTTTTTGTAGTACTTATTCAGCAAATGCCAATTCCGGTGTTAGAAAAAAAAATCAAATAGCCAAAATTAGTTTACTAATCATTGATAGGAAGTGTTAAGTACAAAGCTTTGTTTATATTATAGCATGAGTGTAACATGGTCCTTTACAAGTTTATACTAATTTTTGAGGGGTGATCGTCCTATTGATCACCAGTAATCTTTGATGACCCACCAAATAAGAATTGGCTAAGATTACCAATGATCTTGCATCATTGGTGATCTTAGATCACTAGTGATCTGTGGGGTAATCCTAACCAAACGTCCCCTTAGTGTTTTATCATGTTCATGAGTAGCAAATAAAACATTTCCAAACACCAAAACCGGTTCAACCTGGTTTGAATTTGGTCCAATTATTCTTTACCAAGTCAACTAATCGTGGTTCTCTCTCTCCCAAAGATCGGAGAGGTCAACAGGTCTTGGTTGGATTGATCTGACCGACCGATTTAACTAGAAAATCAACTTGACTCGAACAATGTTAACTTTTATATATATATATATATATATATATATATAAATCAATGCTTTTACCATGTCTAAATTATGCATGAGTTTATATGAGAAAGATATATTGATTACGAACTTTTCTTTCTAAAGAAAAAAAGTTGACTAGTCACTACTTTAGTACTCCTTGTGTTTCTTGTGTCATTTTCTTTTTCTTTTTCCTTTTTTTTTTTAAAGAAATCATCAAGTAGATTATCATTAATAATAAAAAAACCCAAATTTCAAACATGCAGAGGAACTCCACATCAAACATATATAATTAGCCCAAACTATATAATCAGCATGAACTAAATTATGTGCTAACTTAGTTGGTTCTCTATTTACATGTTGAAAAGAACAAACGTTAAACAAAGAAACTAGCTCCCTATTTTTCACAACTTTCAAATTTGTCCATATTTTTAGGGAGGCAAATTAGGAACTTGATATGCTTGCACGAAGAGGTGATGTTCGGGTGGTTCCTCTGATTTGCTCTTTTGACTAGTCTGGTTTACTGTTTTTCCCTGGTCCTATTTTGTTGGCATGTTGCCTACCATTTTTGCTGTTTTTTTTTGTATTTTGTTGCTATTTTGAGCTTCAATTTGTTGTATTGTTCTGTTTTGGTGTAGCAACTGGTTTTCTAATCTCTTTGGACTGTGGCTTTTGTTATATATTTAATAAAATTGATTGCCTTTAAAAAAGAAAAAGAAACTAGCTCCCTAATCTATTAACCAAGGTGCCTCCTTCCCATATAATTACTGGGCGTCTAGGCCTGCGTTAGTAATCTCCTTAAATGCTAATAAAGTCGCATTCGAATACACAAGACAAGAAAACCATAACAAATGAACTAAAAGAAGAGCAAACTGTAATGCATAAACCTAGCAAATAAAGGATCATGTACGTTCTCAATTCTAGTGTTGCGCTAATTAGCACATGTGATCATCTCGTACCACTACTCCTAGCCTGCTTCACGTCTCCCTCTTTGGCTGCAAAATAAGGTGTCCGATTCATTTTCAACTTATTTTATCACATGAATTTTAATTCATAAAAATACTAGTGGATAGCCTTAATTTTATATAAAAAATTTCTCTCTATACATCTTTATATTATCCTTGCATTAAATTTTCGCTCAAATTATAATTTCCTCCTCGACCCTTAATTTGGAAAAATATATCATTACAAATGTTTATACCTCAATTTACAATTGAGGATAAATTGATCTTTGCATAAACTAAATTAAGATGAGTGGTCAGGATTTAATCAGAAATCTTGATGAAACTTAGTTTCTGCACCATCCTGATTCTGTCAGAATTAGGAAAATCTTGCAATTAATTAATAAAAGGCTGAAATTAGTAATTAAATTAATTAATAATTATTATTTTTGGAATAATTATTATTAATTTCTCCTAGTATGCCGCCCCTACCTATGGGATGTGGTGTAACAGGCCTCAAAGGTGCAACTTCCTTAGCTACAGCAGCTTGATGCCTCAGGCAGAGAGTAAGGAAGGGAGTTGTATGCTACCGGACCATGCAGGTGGGAGAAATATCATGGAATAAAATAATCTAAGTCTTTCCCATACCCAGGGAAGGCTGCCCTAGTCATAGGATGCAGTCTCCTCACCCCTTGCACTAGGGAGGCAGGGAGCAAGAGATTGTCAGCAAGTGAAAAACTCACTGAACTAAGGGAGGCGTGAGATATTATCACTCACCCCCCCTCATACGTGATGACCCTAGTATAGTGGTCAAGGTCGCCCAGCTAGTAGTACTCCCCCGGGAGGCAAATTTGCATTTTGTTCATTTAAGGACAAAAAAGGCAAGATCAAAAGCAGTTGAGCTAGCTAGGGGTGCATCCTTGATAGGGGGTTTTACCATGATGTTCCTTGATACATGTAGGTCATCTTGGTGAAATTTCATCTCCAACAGACTTCGTATGAAAAACTTATGTTAGTTTTTCAGTTAAGGACAGTTTGGGGTGTCAAACCTACTTCTCTATGCTAGAGAGGTCGATTTTACTTAGAATTTTCCCATGGCTTCATGGGGATAATCTAAGTTTACTGGTGGAAAATCAGTTTCGTTGGACTTAGGATGAAAAACTTATGCTAGTTTTTCATTTAAGGACAACTCAGGGAGAGAAACCTAGTTCACCATCTCGGTTTTATTTAGAATTTTTTCCATAGTCTCATGGAGATAGTCTAAGTCCCTTGGTAAAGTTTCAGCTCAATTGGACTTAAGGTTAAAAACTTATGCTAGTTTTTCATTTAAGGACAATTTGAGGTGAGAAGTTCGGTTTGCTATGAAGGGAGGCTCGAATCAAGCCAAGATTTTTACCATGGTCTATGGCTGATATACGAACGCTACTGGTGAAGTTTGGGTTGAATCCAAGTTCGTTTACAACTTTTACACTCTTTTCAGTTAAGGACAAAGTGGCTTTATCACCGCGGTTTAGCCATGGTTCTTAATTATAAGATATTTTTATGATTTGAAGAGCTAGATATGGCTAAGTATGAGTGATTTCGTGGCTAAGGTACTTAGTTCCAAGACCCAGGTCACCTTTCAGCCAATCAAGTGATTTCAGCTCATTGGAGGTAACAAAGACTACACCTGATACAGCATATGTTATCCAGCACCTCATGCTACCTAGGTATCATGAGGGGGAAGTCGCCTATCACACTATGAGGGACGCCTCATCCTCCTTTCCTCACCCTCCTATCACTTGCTGCAGCAATCAGAAGGAGAGGGAAGCTTCACTGCAACTTCCTAGAAGTGTCCTCTGACCAATCAGAAGAGTTCGACTTCCTCAGCAAGTAAAGCCCACCATATTTTAGGCCCATGCCGCCCCCTATATAAAGGAACTAGTTCCAGAGCTTCAAAGCAGTCCTCATAACTCACAGACAGCACTCGTCTAAAAAACCAAGCTCCGTGCTTATTTTCTCTGGCTCCGCGCCTTTTTACTCTTGTTCATCACGAGTTCTTACTCGGTCTTCATATTTTTCTTGTTCAATCTTGTCTACGGATGTAAAAACATCAATCTCTTGTTTATTTTAGAAAAGACATCAATCAAATTGCTCTTTTCCCCTGTTCTTGTTTCAAATTCAATCTCAATCAATCTCCGCTCTTGAAGCGCTCTCTTTCAGGATCTAGTGGATCCAATAATTTAAATAAATGCTCTGGTGTGACTTTGATTCAGTCCCCACAAATTGCTTTGATCTTTTAATCTGCTTCATTTTGCACCAGACCTTGTTGTTTACGCTTTCTTTGTCAATTTCAGCAAATTGACTAGCACACCCCTATGTTGTCATTAAGTAGTTTTCGCAGAAACTCTCCAAAGAGATTTTTGACGCAACAACTAATATATAACTTCTTGAGGTAGAACTTATATGGAGATAGAGGGAGCCATTAACAGTATCAAGTGATAATAATAATTTAATAGCTAAAAATTGACATTTAATTTTATTTGTATTTTTTAAAATATGGTTAAAATGAAAAATCTGATCACCATTAGTTAACTTTCTTTTTTTTTAGTCAAAATTAACTTTCTATATATATGCAAATTATTATTATTATATATGTAAAAAGAAGTAAACAAACTATTAAATTTTGAAAACTTATTTCTTAATCTGTAATAGATTTAAACCTAATTCCCAAACTGTAACAATTTATGTCACCTAAGCCTACATGTCATATTTTCTTTCTTTCTTTTTTTTTTCTAAATAAATAAATAATGTTAATGGCAAGACGCCGTTAATGCCTGTTTCCTCTCCGGGCAAATCCTCCATCTCCACCTCTTTGAAGATTATTTCGGCCATACGTAAACATTTCAACTGATGGTTTTTCTAAAATTCAATTGAAAAGAGGTTTCCTTCTTATGGCTTTTGAATTTCAATTTGCCTTGCTCTTGAGATTTTTCCGCAACCTGAAGCTTCCCAAGAGCCTAAAGTTTCTGACCAGGTTCTGATATCCTTTTAAATAGTTCATCCCCTTCACATCCCATGTTTGCTTCTCTTTTGTTCTTTTCCTTTATCACCTACGTTGGTTATTGATTGGAACTTGGATGCCATAAGAAAGAGCAATGTTTAATTCTTATCACACCCCCAAGGTATGGGTACCCCTCTTATCTATAGACAGGAGGAATAGAGGAAGAAATACATGAAGCTTTCCGTTGTGTGTGCTTATAACAAACATAATTGTTTTGCTTTAGTTGATCATCTTCATATTTTACTACTCTTGATATGGTTTTATGATACCATAATTTCTCTTTTAAACTGGACTATAAGTATATATTCATAATTATTTTTCTTTGTACATATTTAAGAGACAATACTTCCCTCTTCTTCCTTTAACTGTGCTAAAAGCATGTAATTTATTGATAGAGACTCAATCACCAATTCTGTATAATTCATAATCTCAATCAAGAAACTTAAAAGTTGTTGTCATGTTACACTCTTTGTTTATTTATGAACTTTCTTGGGTAACCTTTTGTATTTTGTGCATCATCGTTCATCATCATCTGGAACGCACACTCTCAAGCTCATCATTGGCTATCTCATAATTTGTATTTTAGTCGGGTAAGTTGACAAATGAAAGAGAGATTTGTCGGGGCCTTTTGCCTTTTTCCTTATTCCTGATTTTGTAACTTCTTTTTGTGGAAATGAGCTCATTTGAAGAGTATAATTTTTTTTAGCACATGGAGCATTTAGTTCTGTTTTTATCTTTTTCCTCATTCTAAAATATATTTACTTGACATTTGCAGATCATCTGCAAAAGAGCCATTTGGGCAAATTCAAGACCCAACACAGCAAGAGAAATTTCGCTGCTTGAGGATGTAAGTATAGGCTATATCTAGCCATGCCAAAATAATCACATATAAACCTAATATATGGTATTGCTTTCTTAATAAATGGTATCTCATTTCTTTTTTCTCTTACAACTTTTTTAATATTCATTTGAAGTGTTTGGGAGGCTTTGGAGGATGATTCTGATAGTGGTTCATATTGACTTCCTTCCACTTCATGATTTGTGCATTTCCATTGGGAAAGATAGTGGTCACTGTGATAGCCAAAACATAATGGTTACAGAGAGGAATGGATTTTATGATATTATAAATTTTTGGAAATTAATGTTATCCTTAGCTAAGCAATTGTAGACTTTCTTATTGTCATTTAGCTATTTGAACCAAATAAAATGAGTTTCTAATTCTTACAATCCTTTCATTTTTTTCACCTTTATAATTTTCTGTTACACAAGTATACATCAATTTTATAGACCAAAGCATGTATGAGTTTGTTTGGTGCAAGATGTCATGGCAGAAATTGAGGTGAGAGCAGGACATAATGTGTTGGAAGCATGTCCTCAAACAGACATCCAAATGTTAGTTGTGTGGCTATCACCAATTGGAAGTCATAGTCTTAAACATCCGAGCCTTTTGAGAGACCTTTGCTGTGGAACTTTCAGGTTGTTGAAGCAGCATTGCTTTCACGAATACATCGCCTGGAGCAGAGACTAATGGATTTAGAACCTCGTGTGAGTATGGGAACATAGTGAATATATATATGTATTTGCTTTGAGTATGTTTTATAGCATATACTCATGTGATAGATTGTGGTATTATGAACCTGTTAGTCACGATTAGCACTTTCCATTTACTTAGGTTCAAGCGATGCTTGACGGTCTTGCCTAACAAATTAACTGGTGACATATTGGAGCAACTTCGTATTAACAAGCAGACTCTGGTATATCAAAGTCAAACTTACCTCTTGTTTTTGTTTGCATAAGGGCAAATATTTAAGTATCTTGTCTATCAGTTATTATCCTTATCTACCTATTTTATCATGTAAAGTTGAGTTGGGTTCAAGAGCAGGGGCTTTTAAGGAAAATGATGATGTGGAATGTTTTGTACCCTTAGAAAAGCAGATTGCTGAAGGTAAGCTGTGGAGAAGTTTCTTTCTTAATGATATTTGCAGTTATAGATATTCCATATCTACATAAATGTCATTGATCCCTATTCTAATCTGTTTTTCTTCTGTTTGTTTCCAAGAGTTCTAAGTTTATTTGATGTGGTAATTTGCAGCGGAGGAAAAAATTGAGATGCTTTTGGAAAACTATCTTCAAAGGTTTGTCTCCTTTGTTCTGTTTATGGTGCATAATCCCATCATGCCCTCCCTCCCATCCCATTCGAACTTGAGACTCTAAGATGAAGTCTCAAAGCTCTAGTCACTGGGTTGTCCCCTTTGGAACTCATAAAGCAGATAAATGGATGCATTCTGAGGTTTGATTTCACTTAAATAAGTATAACTTTTTACAGTGGCTGACTGTTCATTGCATTATCAATGGCCTGGGAGAAAGGCTTATGTCTCTTGTAAAAACTGATCTGATCTTTTTTAGCAGCCATGTAAACTTTCAATGGCCATAAATGGTATGTCTTGTTTTATTTGCAGATGTGAATCTTGCCATGGTCAGGTAGAAAGACTTCTTGACTCTGCAAAAGAAATGGAAGATTCTAATGTCGTTAATTTAGGGTCTTCAAATTTGATTTACCTTAATTTTGCTAAATTTAAGATTCAATTGGGGTATTTAAATACTTATTACTTCAAAAGCATATGTTCACTCTTATCTGTATCATTTGATTTGAGTAATTTCCAGAATTATTAATGGTGACTGAATCCATACTCCATTTAACTAACAAAATGGTTGGGGCACCTTTACTATTTTTATCAGTGCTCCATTTAACTAACAAAATAAGTATTCATTATTATTTCTAAGCTTCTCAGTTTTACTATTTATTCATTATTATTTAAATATTGATTTCTTATTATTTTCAAGTATTTTAAAAAATATTTTGTTCAAACACGTTGTGCTACGTGCAACGCACGTTAAGGTGGAAACTAGTAAAATAAAAACAAACCTATGTTTGTGATTTGAACAAATTTATAAGAAGATTAATTTTAGAGATGGGAAAGATGAGTAGAGAAGACCCAACAAGTATTTCAAGGTTATTTGGTATTAAGGTTAAAGGGGGTTTTTTCTTTTCGTTCAGTTACAAACAGTTTGTGTTAGTAGCCAAGAGAACAAACCGTTTGCATTAAGATTGTTGCGTTTTTTTTATTTAGAAAAGAAAAGAAAATATGACATGTAGGTTTAGGTGGCATAAATTGCTATAGTTTTCCTTTCTTAATGTCAAAAAAAAAATTCTATAGTTTAAGAAATAAGTTTATTGGATTTTGAGAATCGTACTTGGCGGGAGGATAAGTTATTAGATTTATTCTGTGAGGAAGACATTATACGTATAATGTGTTTACCGGTTCCTCGAATTCCAACTTGTGATTGTTTAATATGGAACGAGTCGCTTCTTTGAGACTTTTCAGTTCGATCGGCTTATTTTGTAGCTCGTAGGATCCTTGGTAAGGATGTTGTGAATGCCGAAATGAGGGAGCCAGTTTGGAAGTTAATATGTGATTCTTCAGTTTTGCCTAAGTTGAAGTATTTTATTTGGTGTGTCGTATGGAATATCCTGCCTTTGAAGTCGACCTTAATAAGGAGGGGCCTTGATGTTGAAGATGTATAGGAGACTTGTGGAGGGCATGAGTCTGATGACTTGCATGTTTTTTTCGAGTGTTCGTTTAGTAGAAGGGTCTGGGAGATTGTTGCTCCATGGGTTGAGGTTTGCTTATCCACATGGGAGGGTGGTAGTGCGTTTTGGCCATATTTTCTTGCTAAGGCTGCTCGTGTGGGGAGTATCGATAAAGTCATATGTATTCTTTGGCTCATTTGGCAAAACAGGAATTCATGTGTTTTTAATGGCTCTTGTCGGTTGCCGAATGCTTTGGTGTTAACTGCTACTAGTTTGGTGCAGTTGTGGGTAAAGTCTGCTCAATTACCCTTGGTTTCGGGTATACTACCTAGGAGGAGTGTGGAATGGAATCCTCCCTCGCAAGGGCTGATAAAAGTTAACTCTGATGCTTCTTTCTCTTCTGATGATGGAATTGCAAGACTTGGTGTGGTGATTCGCAAGGCGGATGGGGATATAATAGCTAGTGCGGCTCGTGTCTTGCCTTTTGTCTCTGATGCCTTGTACGCAGAGGTTCATGCGTTGTTGTTCGCGTTTGAAGTAGCTTTGGAATTGAACGTTGAGAAGTGTGTTTTTGAAAGTGACTCACTGATAGCTACTAAGGAGATTAATAGTGGTAAATCATGTTGGTGGGAAGGAGGTGATCTCATCTATGAAATTAGGGAGTTGGTTCTGCTGTTTGATGAGTGTTCTTTCGCTCATATCAAGAGGGATACCAATGTTTTAGCACATCGTTTAGCTAGTTTACGAGTTGATCATGTGTGGCACGGGTCTTTACCACCCGGTGTTTGTAATCCCGATTTTTCTCATCAATAATAAATTTCAATTTGCTCAAAAAAAAAAGAAATAAGTTTAAATCTATTATATTTTGGGAAATAAGTTTTCAAAGTATTATAGTTTGGTAAAAGAACTCCAAATTAACTTACTAAATGTAACAAGCTAATAAATGAACAAAACCACATTATGCGGAATTTAAACTTATACTTAGGTTCAAGAAGGTTGTACCTTATTGATGGGAGTCAAAGGTGCATATATATGGTCATATGGTAGAATTATTTACAAATGGAAATGTTATGTAAAATTGTAGTAGCGGTACATTTCAGTATTTCACCACATCCTTACATCTTTTCGTCTCTTTATGCTTTAGTCCTAATTTCACATCACTATCTATCAATGCTTGATCAAAAGAAAAGAATTTGTCATCATTAATAAGTATTTGAAGAAATTTATGGAGAAGATTATTTACGTGCTCAATTCAAGAATTCCATGTAAATTCCTATAAAATTCGAGAATAAATTCAGTTTCCTATTTCCTCTAAACAAAAATAAATAAGTTTCCTCTTTAAAAAAAAAAAGAAGAAGAATTTGGGGCAATTTAGGAAATTGGCGGAATTAGGAGGGGTCAACTTCCGATAAATCCCCTTTTGTTGGCCGATTAAATTTTATTATATAAAGCAAACCCTACGCGCAAAGAGAAACGTTCTTCAATATTTCTCATATGATTGGATCGTCTGATACACTCTCCAAGATCGAGCGTCGTTAGTAATATCTAAGCCAACACGTTTCCAATATTTTTTCCTCCCTCGGAGTGGCTCGTTTCCCTCTAATTGGTTCAATTTCTATTTCTCTCAGAAATTAGGGCAGCTCTTTCTTTTTTAATCAGAAGATCGGGAACTCGGGAGTGATTTCTTTACTAACTGAGTTTCTATTTCCGACTCACCGAGTTGCCAAATCGTCTTTTTTCAACTTAACCTAATTTCGTCCTGCATGCCGATGAAGAGCGGTCTCGACGTGTTCGACTTCAAGGAGGAAGACGAGATTACTGAATTGGCAGCTGAGAAATACTTGACCAAACGTAAAAACCCTAATTTTGATGACAACGCGACTTTAAAATACCAGTTTCTTGAATGCGGTACGTTTATAAAGGCAGAATGTTTCCTTTTCCTTTTATTATTTTTTCATTCTTATAATTTTGTTTAAGCGCTTAGAAGAGCCAGGGGAAACGATCGAATTATGTGTCTAATTTTAAATGCCCCCAAACCTTTGGGTTGTTAGTAAGATTAGGGCTTTAGAAATGCAATGATTGAAATCGTAGCAGTAGTTGTCTGAATTTGATCTGAACCAATTCGAATTGAGGTCTCAGGCTCAGTTGTTTGCTGGTGGTATACCAATTAAATTATGAGAAATATATTGCAATTACTGTTTGGATGCTGAATTCTATACTTACTGAATGTTAGAGTTCTCAGTTGACATCCAAGGAAGTACCTATGATGTTTTTGAATTTGATTGCTTAGTAGATTGACTGTTGTTGTGATTCCCTATTCGGTAACCCTGACTTGAGATGTGCAAATATGGTGAAATGCAAGTCTTGTGGTTTGTTTAATCGTAAATAGCTTGGTTGACAAGCTCTAGTTGCGTCTGAAATAGGATGCTATCTCCTTTTGCAAGAATGAAAACACATAATCCTGTTTGGCATTGGTTGGGCTTTGGTTCGATGTTTTCAACTCTGGTGGTTTGATGTGCTGCATGCAATTCACTTTGGAGTTTGTTGGATTATCTCATTCTTTATTTGGCTAGATAGTTTACCTGCGCCCAGCTACGGTTGTTGAGTTTGGGATGGGTAGAGTATCATCTTGGTATAATTGTATAATATAAGATGGTTGGACTCTTATACTGATTTAGTATTCTGCTTTGCTGATAGTTTTATTTTCCATTTGCTTCCAGTTGCCGATGGTCCTGCTGTTCAGAGAAAGCAGATGGATAATGTTCCTTGCGTAGATGTTGATGCCATTGATGGTGATACTCTGGCTGCCCCAATGGGCTCTGGTGAAAAGGATTTTGTCCCAAAGGAAGGAAATCATCAGCCAGATCTGTCCCCAGAGTCAAAGACTATGCATTCGGAACAGCTAGCAGATTTTGGAAAACATAGCCATGAACCTAGAAGTACATTTTCTGAACTGGAATTGAGGGACTCATATGCTGAAGCACCTTCACCTGGGAAAAGCCAATTAAAACATTCCTTTTCTAATTCTCCATTAAGTGTACTTTTCAAATTTTCCTAAACTACATTTTGAATTCTTATATTTATATTCCGGCTTGCACTTAGATTGTTTCTTACGTATGCAGGATGAGCCAGTTGATCTGGCTTCAGATGCTAATGAAAGCATTAGCGAAATGTCTCCATCAAGTCCTGCTTCAGATGTAGCAGAGGATGATGGTATTCTTTCAGATTTGAAAGTTTGTGTTCATTTTCCCTATAGTGTATTTACGTTCTAACTTAAATTATCTATATCATTTCAGTTTCTTTGAATGGGAATGTGTCAGATGATTGCTTTGGCAATATCCTTGTGGTAATTACCTTTACTTCTAAATATATTAATCAATGATCACAAGCATAGAGATACTGCACAATGTTTTCATCTTTTAGGTCCATTCATGTGTTAAGTATTCATTTTTGAACTGATTGATTTTAACTCTCTGGTTTTACTTTTATGATATTGCTGGATATTCTACTTACTATTCAGATTCCATGAACAAGTTTTGCTTGTTTGGTATTGTACTTCCATTTGTTATTTGCCCAAAAACTTTATTTGCTGTTGCTTAGTCAAAGAATGTTTTGCCTCTATCTTGTTGGAATTTATACCATGCATTTGATGAGCTTATAGGTTTCTGTCAGACAAAATTTGGGACTTTCAACTTGGGGTTTTCTGATATTCAGGAGGGTGGGGAGTTTGGGAAATAGAAGATATAACTACATTCTTTGTGTAACCTACAAGCACATTGAGCTTCTATATTGAAATTTTTTTGGAGATACTGGTTTTCAGCTAGTTTGTCTTGGGGGGTTTTTTTGTCAATTAAACTGTAAAACCAGTTCTAAGGAAATGGATTACCCGGATATTTATATTAATTTGTACCTTATATTTAACCTTTGAAGGATTTTCACATTTGTATTGATTATCCTTTTTGGAATTTGCAGGATAACATGAACAGGACAGTTGTTCTCTGTTCTGATTATGTTCTATATCAAGATCACCACTATGCAGGGGCGTCAGTAATTTTTTCTCCAAATGGCATCAAAATCAAGGGCTCAACTGTGATTGAACACCAAGGGACCTTTAGTTTCGAGAGGGGGATTGATGATATTATCAATATTGACTGTCAGTGGTTTGAAAGGGTGAGCCCTAAATGAGAATATTTGGACTTGGTTCTTTTCCTTTCTAGTAGTTTCTTGATTTTAACAGCATGCAGTTATCTATTTCGCCTGTCTTAGGTTGGATATGTGACTGTTGATCTCAAAGTCGTATCAAAGGTTGCAGTAGAGGCTGAGAATGCGCATGGCGCTTCAGGTGGGTAGCCTTGCAAAGCTATATCACCTATGCCTGTGTGAGTTAATGATGTATATTTATTGTTTTCATCAACATTGCAAAACCTGCCCTTGGTTATTGGTGTATTTGCTTCCATTAAACCTCTGTCTTTGCTCTAATGTTTTCTTCAGTTTAGTATATACCAGGACATGGTAGGAATTGAAGAATTTGGAAAATCTCCATAAATTGTGATATGGATATGATGCTGATAGCATTATCTTTCATATAATAATCTGGTGTCTCTGATCTTGTGTTGGAGAAAAAGTTGTTTGTGGTCTGTAATTTATGTTCACCCAGAATTCATGATCACGATTAATAGTTGCATATTGAACATAATGAAGACACTTATCATGATCGTATGATTGGTTTCTAGTTGTTACTTGCCTTCCTAGATGGGGTTTTTTTTGGGTGTGTGTGTGGGTCTATATTAGATGAAGATCTTGAAAATTTGAAGGTTGTTCAATTGATCTTCCATGTTTTAGTTCTTGGGCTCACTTGAATATTATTATACTTTCACCAGCACTGGAAGTTAGCTCTCACCTAAGATTTGGTATATTCTTGTTATCTGACTATATTTGCGAATATATTTCTCAGTCGTTGAGGAGTTGCAGGTTATAATTACTGACCCTAGATGGTCTGAGAAACAGGAGGCCATCACCTCATTAAATGTTAAATACCTGGCCATGTGGAATACTGTGTTTGAGTAAGCTTCAAACTTTATGTTTCCTTTCAAAATCATCCTTTAACTGTTATTTTCCTGCTACGTTTTGATCTTCTTTTGGAATTTATGTTGCCTTTCAATAAGAACCTGTATGCCTGTGATAGTTGTTATGTTGTTAAATCATGAGTCGGGCTAAAATACTTCTTCCTTTTGCTCCATATGCTCACAGCTCAATGACAGAATTGGATGGAGATGATTCACTAGTACAAAAGTCTTATTTTCCCAAGTAAGTGAGCAACTCTCATCCACTCTCCACGCCACTATCCCACACATGCACATACGCACACAGAAAAATGAAAAATGAGAAAAAAAGAAAAAAAAAGTAAAAGTTTGGTTTTCTTTAATAAATACCTTGTCTTTTCTTCTTTCATATTCCTCCTGAATATTCATTACTCCTGCTCATGTTCTGGAGTTATATCCATGCATTGGAATACATAAACTCAGTTGCATTTTAGTTGTCACTTATTTTAATGAGAGGATGACTTCTTCTTTCTTGATGCTCTGCATTCTTTGTTTCATTTTTTGGCAATTGCTGAATGAAATATGCGTAATTATAAGTTTCCATCCTTATACTAAGCCGTAACACCCATCCTTGCTTAATGTTTTATGTTTTCCTTGGTTAATATCATTAGGCAAGTTGGAAAGAACTATTTTCAAGCTTTGCGGTTTCTTTGATTAAAATGACATTGTGCTATGCTCATCAGTTATCGAATGCTACCCAAAATTATCTTTGGTAGGCCATTATGTTATTAATTTGACTTGTCCCCCTTTCTGATGTATAACTTAAAAACCTTGGTTTGCAGTTTTGATGAACCTTTTGAGGAAGTTATATATCCGAAAGGAGATATTGATGCAGTTTCCATTAGCAAGCGAGATGTTGATCTGTTACAACCCGAGACATTCATCAATGATACAATCATTGACTTCTACATCAAGTAAGAGATACGATCATTTTGTATGTATTTACACTTACAAGTTCTGCAGACTCAAGTTTGGAACATAAAATCAAGGGTTTATTATACCAAAGTAATGCTAGGGGAGGGAGTTTATTCAAATATTGTCGTCAAAGTCTCTGTTTTAATCTTTCTTTCTTCTCCCCTTCTTGAAAACGTAACTTTTCCATTGAATTCTTTTTCCTAACTGAAACATGCTTCCTCAATCCTCACCATTTTTGGTTGACAGGTACCTTAAGAACCAGATTCCACAGGAGGAAAGGCAGAGATTCCATTTTTTTAACAGTTTTTTCTTTCGGAAGCTTGCTGATCTTGACAAGGACCCATCCAGTATTTCAGATGGCAGGGCTGCTTTTCTGCGTGTTCAGAAATGGACCAGGAAGTTGGATATGTTCGCAAAAGACTTCATCTTTATTCCTGTAAATTTCAAGTAAGAAATATGTCCAGCAGAATTATTTCTTTGTTTCAAGAGATTATATAATAACTTACGAGCTAATAGTGTACATGTATGTTGCTAACAGTCTTCATTGGAGTTTGATAGTCATCTGTCATCCTGGTGAAGTGGCTAGTTTTAAAGGTATATTCTTGTTTGACTTTGCAATTTCTTTTGGGGAATCTACCCTTCGTTCATGCATATTTATAATATTTCAGATGAAGACTTGGACAAGTCATCCAAAGTACCTTGCATATTGCATATGGATTCTATCAAGGGAAGTCATGCTGGTCTCAAAAATCTGGTCCAAAGGTATTATAAAGCTTTTACTGTTCATCTATCAAATCTCATAAATACTAACACAAGCAACTTTCACATTCTATCAAGGGAAGTCATGATTTTATTTTTCCTCTAAATGATAGTTACCTCTGGGAAGAATGGAAAGAGAGGCACAAGGAGACATTTGAAGATATTTCCTCAAAATTCTTGAATCTGCGGTTTGTATCACTTGAGGTACTGCTAATTTCCACTAAATATTTATTTATTCTAGGGTAGTCTTGGAATGAGAATCTCTGAGAAACTAAATTTTGGATGCATTACATCTTTGTTATTCAGTTGTTTGTGCCTAGTTTATGATTGCTTATTAGTTTTCTCTCTCGCTGCGTATGTATATAATTCATTTACCTGACATTTAGCTCATTTTCTCTCAGCTGCCACAGCAGGAGAATTCATTTGATTGCGGCCTGTTCTTACTCCACTATCTGGAGCGTTTTTTAGCTGACGCTCCTCCTAACTTTAATCCATTCAAAATAACCAAGTTCTCTAATTTTGTAAGTGACCTGCATTTCAGAGATGCTTAAGTTTGTAGTTGTCTGTATCCATATGGAGAGCTCACCCATCTATAATTAAATAAATATGTAGAGTACAATTCATTTTCTATTCTCCATATCTGCCCAGTTTGCATTTGAAGTGATCTAAGGTGTTGAATTGAAGGATAAACACTTTAGTAAAATGTTGTTAACTTTCATTTTAAAAGAACGCACATTAGATCCATGATATCTTGATATTTTGTATATTTCTTAATAGTTAGCCATAGATTTATAATTTTCTTTTTCCTTTGCTTTCTTTCCCAGCTTAATTTGGATTGGTTTCTGCCTAATGAGGCGTCTTTAAAGCGCACTCTCATCCAGAAGTTAATTTTTGAACTACTAGAAACTCGTTCTCAAGAAATCAGTTCATCCGATTGCAGTGATGAACATCATTCGCCTAAATTTCGAGAAAAGATTGAAAATGAAACTGGTGTGGAGCTTATTTCAGAGAGTTTCAGCCCAGAAGTAGCTTGTCATGGGAATTTAGGTTCTCAAGCTGGTCAAGGGATTGAAATAACTCTTCTATCATCATCTTCTATGAGAAATATGGAGAGTGTTAATGATTCTGGCTTGGTTCTTAGGGAGTTTTTTGAGCCCGTAGTTGCAACAGGATCTTTGCTTGGACAATTTCAATCTTTTGACCAGCAGTCATCATATTACAATCTGAATGGGGCTATATCCCCAAGAGAGGTATTGAATTTCACTGCTCTTGTAATAATAATCATTTGTTCTATGCAATCCTGAGATCATTGCAATGCATTAGAATATCTAATCAGGTCGGAAAGTATTTGGTTTATTGCATTGATTAAATAACTTCCTACTACTTTCGGTCCCTGTATTAGACATGCATGCAAATGGGGGAATACTAATTTTACTCTTGAGAAATTTGGAAACATAGGGATTTATGCCACCACATCATTTTTGTTGTATTACGTTTTCTTTGGAATGAACTATTATGTCGATGCATTTTGTATTTCCAAATTCAAATAAGAATAATTTGTGTGTGTGTGTTGTTTTTTTTTTTACAGCAAGGTGTGCAAACTGGTCAGCAATTTGTTTATTCTTCCGGAGAAAATGGTTTTCCACAGTATGATGGAATAATACCCTGTGAAGATCCATACTCATCAAGAGGTTTTGCCATGGGCAATCCATGGAATCATGGAATTTCCATGCAAGGAGGGCATGAATCCCTTGAAACATCTAGCGCCTCTGATGACGACGACGAAGATGTTGGGATCATTGAGAATCACCCCATGGGGGATAATGCAGAATCAAGTGAAAAAAAGGAAACAGATCTGGAACAATCGCAGTTAGTGGAAAATGTTGAGCATCTGAGTAAAGGTTTCAATCCTGCCTGCAGTGAGATGCTTGAGGCTTCCGGCTGTGAAGTTTCTGCAGCTTCTGAGGACCCTGACAAGATTCACAACAACACCGAGGATGCACATCTTCCCTCCAAAGAAAATCCGTCCTTACTTTTGTATCAAAATACTGGTGTGATGTTAGATCAGAATTCTGAACTGCTCGAGAAAAATGATAAAATAGTTGAAACCAAGGAGGCCGGAGTTGATGATGAGCAAAAGGTCGGTGATGATAATAATTCAGCAGTATTATCGCATCCAATTCCTGGTATGATGTTGAATCAGTTGGATGGGGATTCCAAACATAATGAGAACAACACTGAAATGGTTGAAAACGAAGTCACTGATGGTGATGATGTGCAAATGATTGATGATGTGAAAATGATGGGTGATGGCCTTCTGTCTAAAGATGATTCAGCTGTAGTGTCGCGTGAAAATCCAGAAATGGGGGCAAACCAAGTGGATCGGGATTCTATACTGGTTGAAAACAAGGCCATTGGTGAACATGGCCGAATGACAGGCAATGATCTTCCATGTCAAGATGATTCAACTGTGGCGTCGCATCAAGATCCAAATACGTTGGTGAACCAATTGGCTCGGGATTTTGTACCGGTTGGAAACAAGGAGGCCGTTGTTGATGATTCACAAATAACCGGGGATAATGCCGCCGGATCAGCAGAATTAGCCGACCAACCAGCTGCGAAGAGGATACGGCTTACGCCATGTGATGAGGAGAAAGTAGACTCGTAGAAAGCCCTGTGGAAAGGGACAATTGTTGTTTGTAAGTAGGGCAGGGATAGATTTTGTCATCCACCTTATATATTCTAGGAATCCAAATCTCACTAGGTAAGGTAATTATGTATGTGCCATGCTGTTAATAGTGTTCGATTGTGGCTGTAAGTTGATCTATTATTACGATGGGGGCATAGGGCATTAGAAGAAGAATTGTTTGGTTAGATGATAACTTTTGCCTTGGTAGCTATATATATTATATATAAAAAGAATTAACGGAAGTCCCTGCTGAATCTTTAATTCAAGCCTCATTAGTCTTCTATTTATTTCAGATTATTCTTTACTGCCAAGCACTCAATTAAGCTGTGTTTGATAATCATCAATTAAGCTGTTGGGTAATCACGAGCAGTAAAGGAGAGCAAAATTGAAAGGTTAAAGTAGAAATACCTCAAACTAATAATATCCAAAGTAGTAATAATTTTCCATATATATAATGGAAAATCTGGATGCATACAAAGCAAAACAAAGGGTACCAAATAATACTTATATATAATTAGGATGCATACAAAGCAAAGCTGGATTAGTTCAACTTCAAATCATAACAAACTTAGCATCTTTTTAAAATAAAATAAAAAAACGTAAACATAAAATATAATATAATATAGGTCCTAGTTAATTGCTACATATCCTTGTCCTAGATAATCAAATCAGATAGGGAGCTTTGCTTTGCCATTGTCATTGTCATTAATCAGTTCACCCCCCCAACTTCAAATCATCCCTAGCTTTCACTTCATCCTCGTAAGCTTGAATCTGGTTGGCGACTTGCCTTGAAACTCCAGCTAGAGCAGTCTATATATTGACATAAATAACAGGAATTATAATTAAATTAATTTAAAACTATCAAAACTATTGAGAGTAAATCCATATATATAACTTCATGATGAATAAGGATGTTTTGTTATATACCTCAATTCGGATGCACTTTTCAATTTGCTCAATTGCTTTTTTCGCTGCTTCCTGAGCAATTGAGAGTTTCTTCTCAAACTACAAAGACAAGCTAATTAGCCATGGTAAATATAAATGCTAGTAATAGGAACTAAATAAAAAGAGTAAGAATTCAGATCATAACAAAAAGATTATCATCATGTATATAATAGAAAAATGGGGTTGAACAGGAAGAAAAGAAGGGAAAACCCCAAGACCAAAGGGGAAAATCAGAGGAACAGTACTGATTTTGTTTCCTCAAATTCAAAGAGCAAGGAACCACTAAAAATAACATGGGAAACACAATTATAACATGATAAAAGGTTATAGATATGAATTCATGAATTACCTCTGCACGTAAATCTCCTTGGGTAGGATTTGAACTGTTTTATCAAAACAGAAATTCAAGGTAAGAAGTCTTATAATTACTCATTAGAATAACACTTATGCTATGATTGCAATTGATGAGTGATAGATTACATACTCCTGCCCTTGCTGTCCAGCTCCTTGATCTGTTACACATTAAAAAAGAAATTGTAAGTTGAGAAAGAGTAATAAGTTTATTTCATTTTGTAGTTTATTAGAGATAAATTTAATGGAAGGAAGACAAATTTTACCTGCCATCTTCTTCTCCTTTCTTCTTGAGAACTGAAATGCCAATCTTCAAGGATAGTTGTTTTTTTTTTTTTTTTTTTTTTTGTTTTTTTTTTCTAATTTGTTGAAATTGTGTATTTTAATCCCTATTTGAGAAAATTTTAAAACGTTTAGTCCTTATTTGAGCATTTAGCCATGACAACAGGGCTTATTTGGCTTTTTTTAAGAGTTCAGGGGCTTATTTGGTTGAAATAATAGTTTATGAACTTATTTGACGGTTCGGTATAAATTCAGGAGTCTTTTTACCCGTTAAGCCATTGAATAATGAAAGTAATGTATTAATAGAGAGAGAGAGAGAGTATGCACGCATTTCCCATGTCTGTCTAGGAGACTAGGATGTTGATGGTCTTTTTTCTTTGTGAAAATTTCAACCGAGTGTGTTGAAGCTCATAATAATCAATGTTCGGTGTGAACACACACACTATATGTGATAGGAGTATAAGGTTATAGAATCCACAACCAACGGCAAGGCGGCAACCATTAAAAAAGGGTTTTTTTCTTTTTCTTTTTTATTTAGTCTTTGTTTTGTTTTGTTCCAGATGCACGCGATCAAAACTAAAGATGGGTACTTCTTTCTTTACAAAAGAAATGGTGAATATAGTTAAAACGGATTAGCCATTATACTCCTTTTTTTTTTGTCAGAAACCATTATACTTATCAAACATTGATCACTTCCCTCTAAACCATTATAGACTATTTTGTATTCTTATACACCTAACTGAAATTTTTCCTAGTTCTTTTTTCCAACCCATGCATTTTACATTTCTATCCTCTCTCACATCTCTTGATGAGTCTTATGACCAGACATGTACTCCACATAATATTTCTTTTTTCCTTTTAGTTACACTAGTTTTTACCTTCACGTGCGTTGCGTGTGGCACAATGCGTGCAAATTAAGTTATCTTTTCTAAAATCCTAAATTGTGAAACAATGTGTATAACTTCATGAAGATTTCTACTCACAACTATTTATCACATTCCAATCTTCTCGAGTATTCATTGACTAAAAGCAAATTGATATGTTAAAATTTTCTATGTAATTGCTGAGAAAAGGGAGATGAATTTGAGAGGGTAATAACATCAAACACTTGGTAATCCAAATACAAATCCATTCCAATCAAATATACTCTATATATGCTTTGTTCTATGGATGCATTGAAAAAAAAAAGCCTAGCTACCTACATGTACACTCTTTTCCGTCTAGCCTTGAAGATCAGCTTGCAGAAGAAGAGAATAGAGGCGTAATTTTCTATCCCTTTCTCAATGAGTGGGCCTCCCAGGTCAAATGCGATTAGAGCGCAAGAGGCGTTTCCCTAAGGTGGGATTCCTCTGGCACGACATACAATACGGCAAACAGTATTTAGTATCCAAATCCAATACTAAATGTTCATAAGTAAGGGCTTTAATAATTACAAAAGAAAGTAAGTTTCTTTAGATTGAAACTCAATTCAGAACACGATTTGGGTAACAATGAATTTTAATTTACATTATTAATAATTCCAAAAAAAAATTCACATTCTTAAAAATTCAAAGTCAAATTAATAAGAAAAATTTTCTTTTATTCGTGTAATTTTTTTAAATTTTGTTACTAAGGCATTTTGGTATGAGTTTATGAGTATTTCAATTTATTCCTTAGTTTTCTTAATTAATGGGCTTGGACTTTGATTTTTTGGTTTAGTTTTCTTAATTTCAGGTTGTTGATTTACGGTGAGGAATATCATTAGATTGCTTTTTAGAATTAGCTAAAAGCATAAATAATTGTCGATTAAATCTAACTCACAATATATTGTCAAAAAAAAACCTAACTCACAATATAACCCAAAATTTTAACTCTTCTGGATTCTGAAATATTTTAATTAAGGAACAAATAGTATAGGCTTTCTAGAATGAATATTTGCCACTTTGCCCGTCCTGGTACTTGGCTAAAAGGCTAAAAAATTTTTACGAAATAGCAAAGCAAATTTCATGGCAATCATAATATGTAATTTGTTCTAGTGGTGTTGGAATTCTGCGCAAAAAAGGATGGGCCTCATAACATTATTTTTTCTTGGTGTAAGGTTCAATAACATTAAATTAACCATTTGCGAATTGTAAAATTTGAATAATTAGCTAAATTGACAAATCAAATTAAAAATGATATATATAAATACGAAATATTAAGGTGCCAAGCAGCTATACATATATTTGAAATTCCCCTTTGCGTAAATGTATCATTTAATTCCGTGGGTCCAACAATGTAGTTGTTGTATTGATATATTTGACTTCCAAAATAAAAGCCTTGTTCTGCTGCACAACTCTCTCAACAAAATTTTCCTTAAAGAATTATTCGAATATATTAATTGTAAATTAATAAAAATAAAAATTAATTGTATAATGGTAATTTTTAGAATTATATTAAACAAATTAGGATATAATAGGAATATTAAATTTTAAATAAGGGCACAATAGGCAATTCAAAAGTTTCTCAAAACTCGTACTTTTATATATAATATAATATAGATAATTATGTGAATTACTAAATACCGCCCCCTTTTTACTAGGTACCGCCCTCCTTTGGACAATTTTGCCATTTCCTTCAAACTTCAAAATTTTCAATTCTCTCAAATTCTCTCAACCTTCAAACTTTCAAAACTCAATCATTCAAAATCATTCAAGTAAAACAACATCAAAACGCATGAACAAAGATTTTTCAGATTGAAAGTATGTTTTTTTTTAAAAAAAAAAAGCTAAAAAAACAAATATCTATTTATCATTAATCAAATATTAAAGATCTCTTGCTAATATTGACATATCCATACCCATTTAAATTAAATGAATTATCAAATACTTATTAGAGGACACAAGGAAATTAAAGAAAAATCTAAAAAAAAAAGTCTTTAAAGAAGAAAAAAAAGA
>AWWV01016041.1:0-52709 GCA_001974805.1 Corchorus capsularis | reverse complement strand
AAGAACAGCGGGTCGCGACCCGCCACGGTCCGGGTCGCGCGCGACCCATAATCGCACGCGACCCGGACCGTGGCGGGTCGCGATCCGGGTGCGACTTCGGTCGTGGGCGGGTCGCGACCCGCGCGCGACCCAACCGTGGCCGGGTCGCGATCGGGTCGCGCGACCTGACTGTTCTTCTTCTTTTTTTTTTCTCTCTCTTTCTCTTCTTTTAAACGTTTTTTTTTTTTAAAAATTCTTTTAATTTTCTTTTATCCTTTAATAAGTATTGGACAATTTATTTAGTTTAAATGGGTATGGATATGTTAATATTAGCAAGAGGACTTTAATATTTGATTAATAATAAATAGATATTTGTTTTTTTACTTTTTTTTAAAAAAAAACATACTTTCAATCCGAAAATTCTTTTACCCATACCGGATGTCGCTACTCCATGAATTTTGATGTTGTTTTGTTTGAATGATTGAGATTTGAAAGTTTAAAGGTTGAGAGAATTGAAAATTTTGAAGTTTGAAGGAAAGGGCAAAATTGTCCAAAGGAGGGCGATACCTAGTAAAAAGGGGGCGGTATTTAGTAATCCCCTTAATTATTCATAGCCATTGTGGGCTCTTCTAGCTGGTAAGCCCATTCTTGAAGAAAAAAAAAGAAAAACAGTTAATTGGACCATCTAATTTATTGAGTCCATATTCGTAGTCACTATGGGCTCTTCTAGCAGGTTAAACCCACTATTTTTTGGATAGGAAACATTTTATAGTTTGTTGATTTTGTTGAATGGATGATGGGTCCGTTTGGCCTAATTTAAAACTCTTTTGAAAATGGGCTTCTCAAAAAAGTTTCAATTTAGAGTTTCTGACTTTTAATTCAAGAACAACTGAAAAGTGCTTCTGGAAAACACTTCTGAAAAATCCGTTTGGCCCAGCTTAAGCTTTTTTCAGTAGATAAGACTCAGCTTTAAACTGGGCCAAACGGGCACAATATGGATATATTGATTTATGAGTCTTGAAATTAGCTTACCGGGGGTCATCGTGGTAAAATTCCTCCTCTCCCGATTTCAGCATGGTTATAACCTCAAGTTCAACGACATTTTCATTTGCTCGTGGACTTGTTAACACATAATTATAGGAAATACAAGCATATAATTAACATGAAATTGTATCATAAATTTTGGACCAAATACGATGATGGCGTGCTGTGCAGCAATATTTAGCAGGAGAAGCTTGATCAAAATGTCACAAAAGAAGTTGAACTTTACATAAGGCTAAAAATCCAATTGAGGCCTAAATCTTTGCGAGTTTTCTCAATTTAGGGCTAATCCTTTTAGTTGAAACATTTTGGACCTAAATCTATGCGGGGCGAGCAAATCGTGACTAAATGGGATAGAAAATGACGTTTGTGAAAACCATGCCTAAATGGGATAGAAAATGACGTTTGAACTACACACTAAGTATTTTACAAGTTAAAGTTAAATGTCGATATACCCACCAGCTACAAGACCCTCTGAATTTCCTTTACCCACTAACTACAGTACCCAAATTGCTCTCTCTTACGTTTAACATATATGCACCACACCCTCCATCACCACTCTTGTCAATAAATCATGGAAACTCACTTACCAAGCTCACTGGCTATTTGTAGTTTTGTATAGCCTTAATGAAAGGTTTAACTCAAATTTTGGAATTTTGCAATTAGAAGGATTAGGCCTAAAGAATCGATGCCTTGCTCACGTCTGTGTAGGTTTAGGCTTAAAATGTTGCAATTAGAAGGATTAGGCCTAAATTGATAAACTTGGTAAAGGTTTAAGCCTTTGTAGGATTTTTAGCCTTTGCATAAGTATTCTTTTGAAAAAGTTGATAAATATATTATATATTATAATGGTAGGAGATAGATTAGACTACATTAATCAAATCATTTGCTCTCCAAAATCGAGTCAAAGGAACTTCAATCCAATCCAAGTGTCTTCACTGATATGTTTTGCAGTCCAAAACCAATTACGATACTGTGGACTATTGGTATTTGATGATGAGGTGTTACGGCCATAACGTATTACCTTTATTACCTTTAATAAGGATGCGGAGGATCGGAAGAAATCAAGAAAGCATGTGGTTTGCTAATTCACTTGTTCCAACATTGAAGGCACCCAATTCACCTCCTTTTGTAAATATAAAAGAAAAATTCATTTGTATAGGCTGCGTCAACCGGAAAACTAACTATGCCTATTAAAACCACTTCTAAACTCAATTTTTTTTCATGATATGTCACCAGGGGAACATATATTGATACAGATGTTATTCCCAAGGTAATAATACAAAGTATAGCATCCAAGATAACACACTTTGGGGAAGTTTGTAGCATCCAAGCTAAACGTTGCCACACGAAATCTTATTGGACTTGGGAGCATAATTACCTCGCGGGTAAACGGACAGTACAAAAAGGGGTGCATATCACCTATAATTGCGGATACTACAATCTTGCAATTGTATGATGTGGCTCCATTAGAAAAAGCCACGTAGCCCCTCTCAAGTCTCAACCTCATAGAAACGGTAACGTCGTTACCCTTGTTTTTTTTTTTCTCCATTTCACGTGCTTTCAATTCATTCCTTTCCTTTCCCTTACGCACCAAAGATTTTCCTTTTAAGATTTCCCTCTAAATCGATTTCGTTGTCTTTCTTTCTAAAAATGAAAAGGAGCCTGCAAACTGATTCTTCTGATTCTTCAATATGCAATCTCAGTACCCAGTACCCATTACAAGCACTAGTTCACCGACCTTCCTTCCATAAAAACGTAAGCAAGACTCATTACTTCTGAAGGTAAGCATGTGTTATCTATTTCTAATCAATTTTGTATTTCCATTTGGGTCATTAAATTGCTAGACAATTTTGTATTTCCATTGCCTTTAACATGTTCGATGAATTCTCACAAAAATTAAAACCATCTCATATTTGTCTCATTCTTTATATATTTTTGTTTTTCTTGTAAGAGAGTTTGTCAATTATATTTTAAGATTCTTAATCCATCGGATTTTTGTACAAAGGTGAGTTCTTTTCTTGATTTTTGGTATAGATATAAAATATAATAATGAGAGTAGGAGTAGCTGTTTTTGTTCTTGAATATTCTATGCTTTCTAAAATTACTTGGGTTACTGCATTTTCTTTAGACCACTACAATTTCTAGTGGTTTCACTAGTCTCATAAATTGATTTCATCACAATGGCTGCAGGGCTTGCATTTTGGGGATAAAGAGCTTCCTTCAAACCAAAGTCTTCCTAGAATTTGATGTATTACTAGTAGTTTCATTAATTATCTTTGAAGAGTTGACAACTGATGATATCTTGAAATTAAAAGTGTTTTGATTTACTTAGAATAAGATAGTGATTAGTTTTTAACTAGTTGATTGATTATGTGCTTATGCCTATGAAAATTTTTATAGGTTATTAATGAGTATTCTATTGATTAATTTCAAGTAAATACTTGTTCCATGAAATTTACATGCTTTTAATAGGTTTTTATATGAAAAAAGATGGAAAAATTTGTTTGACAAAAAATTTGTTTGATAAAACTGATATTTATTTTTTGTTATGGAATAGAATCATAGGGGATGAAAAAAAAATTAAAAGCGTTAAAGCAAAAGCTTTTCACATGAAAAGGTACGTAAGATAAAAACAAAACTGGAAAAAAAAATAAAAAAACAAAAAGCTTAACAGACAACAAACGGATTTCTGCAGTCAGTTTTGTATTAGGTTGAGAGGGGCTACGTGGCTTCTTCTAATGGAGCCACATCCTACAATTGCAGGATTGTAGTATCCGCAATTGTAGGTGATATGCACCCTACAAAAAGAGGCCAAATTTCAAATTCTGAAACTGGATTGCTAAACACCGCCCCATTTTTGCTATTTATCGCCCATTTTTTACGTTTTTTTACGTTTTTGCCCTTTGCTTCATTTTCTAATCTTGAAACTATCACGAACGTAGAATAGCGTTAACGTGTTGTATTTTGATGACGATTTAAGAAAAATGAACGATAACGTGCCGTATTTTGATGACGATTTCAGAAAAATGCAATTTTTGACGAAATTTAGGACTGATGACCCATGCCGTCCCAAGAGGGCGGTTTACCGTGGGGCGGCTTCACCATGAAAAGGCCGCCCCACTGGGGCGGCTTAGCCACGGCAGGCCGCCCCGGTGGGATGGCTTCGCCACGATGGGGCGGCTTGCCGTGGTGAAGCCGTCCCATGAGGGCGGCTTGCCGTGGCGAAGCCGCCCCAGTGGGGAGGCTCTGCCGTGGCTGAACCGTCCTAGTGGGGAGGCTCAGTGTAAAAGTGTAAAAAGTACAAAGAGTAAAGGGTAAAAGTGTAAAAAATGGGGCAGTATTTAGCAAAACTAGGGCGATATTTAGCAATCCCCTTTCTGAAAAAGAACCCACCCATATGAAGAATATGAAGAAGCAGTTGCATCGAGAAAAATCTGAACCCACCCATATACTGCTAGTATTTTATATTTTTATATGTTTTTATTTTCAACCGTAGGATCGTGTTACTTTCTAGATCGAAAATGCATTCACAGTAAAACCGCTTGCATTGGAACGCAGCTTTACAAAACAAGTAAACTAACTTCTTTCCGGTAAACGGAGAGCGCTTTCTCAGTCTGAGGCTCTTGAGTTCCCTTCCCTTCTATTTGTACTCTGAATCACCGCCATATCTGATTTCTCCAGAAAACCCCCAAAAGTTTTGATTTTTCATGGAATTAGGTTTAGGGTTGTAGCATTGTGCAAGTAAGGAAGATGAAGCAGTCGTACAACTACAATAACCAGATGAATCAATCTCAAAGAAGCGCATTTGCAGCACTTTTCCTCATTCTCTTGCCAATTTTCTTCCCAAATCTATTTGCTCCTCTCGGACGCGCCTCTCCCTCTTTATTCTCCGTAATTTCTTCACTTTTATCTTCACATTCCCTCTCTCTCTCTAAATCTATGTAACGTTTGATTTAGTAATTGTGTTTATGATGTGCATGCATTTCAGCTGTGGTTTGTTTAAGAATGTAATGTTGAATTTGCAGGAATGGAATGCTCCGAAACCTAGACACTTGCCTTTACTTGAGGTCGCTTTACATCGGAAAACTGTTAGTATTATTCCCTTTTCATTAGTTTTTATTCAATGAAATTATTTTAACTGATCGGTGAAAAGATTCCAATTTTCAATGTTCTGTTTTTGAATATATTGCATTTTCAGTCTATTAAACAACAGTCTGATCTATGGTCTCCCTTGCCAAATCAAGGATGGAAACCTTGCATCGACTCTGCCAATATTCCATGTAAGTGTTTGAAAATTGTAGTAAAGAGCCTTGTTTTATTAATAATAATGTTATGAGAATCTTGGATTTAATCATTTAGTGGAACTGTAAAATGAATGAGATGGATTTAAAAAAAAAAAGTCTTTCTAATAAGTTTGTTTGCACTTCTTGAAGTATTACCGGAGAAATCTAAGGGGTATATTCAGGTATTTCTTGATGGAGGATTGAACCAGCAAAGAATGGGGGTGAGTTCAGGATTTCATAATGCATGCCTTTGTTTGATTCTAATGCATTGGGTCTTTAAACCTTTTATGTTTTCTCTGTTACCAAGATATGTGATGCAGTTGCTGTTGCAAAAATATTGAATGCAACGCTGATTATACCACATCTTGAAGTGAATCCGGTTTGGCAAGATTCAAGGTATTTCATAAGTAAGATATCTGTTAAACCTGCTATGGTTTCTAAATTTTTATCTGAGAGGATGACATATATGTGAATTTGAATTTGCTTTGGCAGTTCCTTCACAGATATATTTGATGTGGATCATTTTATTGATGTTCTGGGTAATGAAGTTTCCTTAGTTAAAGAGCTTCCAAGAGAATACTCTTGGAGCACACGGGAGTATTATGCTACAGGTATAAGAGCTACCAGAATCAAAACAGCACCTGTTCATGCTTCAGCAAACTGGTATCTGGAAAATGTGTTGCCTGTCTTGCAAAGGTAAAGGTGTAAGCAACCAATACCACTTTCTTGATAAAATAATATCATGTTCAGCCCTTATGTGAGATGTCCCCTCGGAGAACAAATATCCCTAGATATCTATGTGCTTGTCTGTGCACTTCAGCTACTTAAAAAAGCATGATTGTTTATACATCTTTTAAATGCAGTTATGGGATTGCTGCTATTTCACCCTTCTCTCATCGTCTAGCATTTGACAAGTTGCCTGTGAACATTCAGCATTTACGTTGCAAAGTAAACTTCCAAGCTTTAGTTTTTGTCCCACAGATCAGATCAATAGGAGAGATCCTGGTTCATAGACTTCGTTATCCTTTTGCGAAACTTCAAGCATCAGGGAGGGAGGATCAACAAGGGAGAATAGATGATACTGAGCAAGAGGGACCTGGAAAGTTTGTTGTGTTACATCTTCGCTTTGATAAGGTATGAACTCAAACTCTTTCAAATCATCAGTAAACCAGTTAATGCGTTAGGTGCATTGGAGCAAATTGAAGTTGCTAGGATACAACTAAAGATAAAAAGGCATACCAAACCTTAGAGTACATTTTTGGCCCCAAAAAAAATTACTATAATTTTTCAAGCACCCCATAGTCTAGTTTCTGGGTAAAAGTGCCAGTAGTCTGCTGTTTACTAAACCATATCTGTTTAGGATTTTGGTTCCTTAACTCGGTTGCAGTGTTTTCTTCTTTCTATTGTAATTACCTTCCTAATCAGACGTTGTGCAGGATATGGCTGCTCATTCAGCTTGTGATTTTGGTGGAGGCAAAGCTGAAAAACTGGCCCTAGCTAAATACCGGCAAGTTTTATGGCAGGGAAGGGTCTTAAACTCTCAATTTACTGACATGGAGTTGAGAAATCAGGGGCGCTGCCCATTGACTCCAGAAGAGATTGGATTGCTTTTAGCGGCTTTGGGCTTTGACAATAGTACTCGACTCTATCTTGCTTCCCACAAGGTACATTTTCATCCTTATTGCTTGAGAGTGCAAGTTCTTGATTGTCAACTGAGCTTGCAAAATAGCTGGTTCATGTGATGTTTTCCATATTTACATTGGAGAGCTTTGTTTCAGTGGGACACTAGAATTCAAAGGTTCATTTTTTCCCCTTCAGGTTTATGGAGGAGAGGCAAGGATCTCAACATTGCGTAAACTCTTTCCACTGATGGAAGACAAGAAGAGCCTTGCTTCAGTGAAGGAACTTGCTGAGGTTGAAGGCAAGGCTTCTTTGTTAGCAGCAGTTGATTATTATGTCAGTCTGCAAAGTGACATCTTCATCTCTGCTTCTCCTGGAAACATGCACAATGCTCTGGTAAGATTCTTCCTTTCAAGTTTCCTTACAAAAATTAATTATATCATGAGAATAATTTTTTGTAAATGAAAATTTACATTTCTTTTTCAGCTTGGACATCGAGCTTACTTGAACTTAAAGACCATAAGACCAAACATGTTACTGTTGGGTCCGCTGTTCCTGAACAAGAGCATGGAGTGGTCTGAATTTCAGCAAGCAGTTATCAACGGGCATAAAAATAGACAAGGGCAAATAAGATTCAGAAAGGAGAAGCAATCCATATATACATATCCGGCTCCTGATTGTATGTGCCGAACTTAACTTATGTAACATCCTGATTTCAAGCTAATCTGATGTTTTCCAAGATTGTGATATTTTTCAATGCAATGAAATATATACATTTAGCATTTTTGTTAGCCCCTGTCAATTCGATGGAAAATTCTTATGTTTGCACGTTACCAAGTTGACTCATTGCTTCACATGGGAACTTAGGCTTTCTTTTACTATCACTGTTATCCCGGAGGAGAAAAACATAATCAACCACTTCAACCCCCAAAGCCATCGAACTCAGATAAATACAAAGTTATCCCAAGATGCAGGAGATGAATAATTAAGAAGAATCAGCCAACTACCTTTATATATTTCTTTCAATTAACCCAAGAAGTTTAAATCGTACAACCTATTTACGAACACATAATGAGCAATTAGCGTAGAATACCCAGCTTTTAAAACACAGTTAGGCATTACAACTTAGGATCATATATAAAGTATATATAAAATTAAAGCACGGTTCCAGTTTCGGCTCTGTTCTTTGGTTAAAACCGAAACGTGGTACGGATGAGAAAAACTATACAAATGGACAATTAAAGAAAGTTCATAATCTAATTTCCTATCATGTACACTACACTTTCCAATATATATAAATATAAATAATACTACTAATAATTGAAAAATGATGTTTACCCATCAATCTTGTACGGCCTTGGTATCCCCTTGACATGGCATCCAAGTTAGACTCACTTTTCAACAATTAAAGCATGGATTTTGTTTATAACCTAATTTACAATCTGGGTAATTAAGTAATTGTGGCAAATTGATTTGGTTTCAAAGCCTTATCCACTTTTAAAATTTGCAAGAAACCATTTTATAATTAATATCATGGAGTTATGGAATTATGGACTCCACACCACACTAAGCCCAACTAAATTAAGTTCATTTAGGTTTAAGAGAGAATCAAGTTTTAATGAGAGAACCAAGGAAGATTACAAGGAGATTACCTGTCGGTTCCTTAGAGCATCCTATACCATTGGATATTACTTTACTTGCAAGTAAAGCATATTAGCATTAAATGTATAGGGATTTACTCTAGTATATAAAGGGAGTCCCCTAAGCTATTTTACAACACTTTAGATTTATGTATTCTCTTCTTTCTGGAATGATAGAAATTCTATCTCTTTCTCTATAATATTCTTTGTGTTCTTCATCAGTTTTATAACACGTTATCAGTACGAGGAAACTCTGAAACTTTTCGACCCTTTTTCATTATCATTTTTTTCTCACTTCCCACACCATTAGATTCAGAATATCTTAACATAACAAAAATTCAATCTATTCCGACATCGTATCAGATCACACATTCCGGTCAAAGTTTTAGAGTTGACCCGAGATCTGAAATTTTTCGATCTTCAATTTTCCTCACCTCCCTTACCACCGGATTCTACTCATCGATACCTTTCCAACGCCACCAGAATTGCTTAAATTGGAGATCGGACGCGCCCTCACCTCCCGGTCAAAGTTTCTCACGCGCCGCATGCTGTTTTCTGCACAAGTGAATCCAATCGGTTCGACCAGTGATCCGGTTCAGGCCAGAATCTTTTGACCGGTTCGGTTGATTTCATCCCGGTTTTTGGCACTATGAAACCGGTTCCTAAGGTTTTTCAGTGCCTTCTATTAAAAATTAAGGTCGAAATTTTTTAATTCTATCTCTAATTATATGTTTATTTACAATTCATCTTATTTTACTTATAATTAAGATTATGCGGCATGAAAAACTTTTATTACTAACTAATAAAGTGTCAAGCTCCCGTGGAGACAAAAATGACAAAGTTTTTATTACCAAATAGCCAAACATCATTGACATATTTCTAAACTCTCTCAATAAGAGTGTGGGCAGTATCAAAGATAAGTATTTCTATATATTGGGATTTCTTTCAAATTATTATTAACGCTAATATATAATGACACCAGAAGTTGTCATGGTCTTACAAATGACACCAGAAGTTGTCATGATCTTACAATTGACACCAGAAGTTGTCAATGGTCTTACAAATGACACCAGAAGTTGTCATGGTCTTACAAATGACACCCGAAGTTGTCATGATTTTGCAATTTACACCAGAAGTTGTCATGATTTTGCAATTTACACCAAAAGTTGTCATGATAAATCTCCAAATGACATCAGAAGTTGTCATGATCTTACAAATAACACCAGAAGTTGTCATGGTCTTACAATTGACACTAGAAGTTGTCATGATCTTACAATTGACACTAGAAGTTGTCATGATCTTACAATTGACACAAGAAGTTGTCATGATTTTGCACTTGACACCAGAAGTTGTCATGATTTTGCAACTGACACATGAAGATGTCATGATTTTATTCAAATGACATGATCTTACAAATGACACCATAAGTTGTCAATGGTCTTACAATTGACACCAGAAGTTGTCATGATAAATTTCCAATAGACACTTGAAGATGTCATAATTTTATTTAATTGACACCAGAAGTTGTCACGATTTTACTTTTCAAAATGACACAAGAAGTTGTCATATGCACTATTAATTTGTTATTGACACCTGAAGTTGTCATTGTACTTTAATTACATGTCTAGGAAAATTCTGTCCAAGGAGTATGGATTTTAAGTGAGACCGTTTGTGACTCATCCATTCTTTTCTGGGAATTTACCTGGTGTAATTTTTAATTATTTAAGGCTAATTAATACACCAATTAACCCTAACTACTTAATTAGCACCCCTAAACACCAGCCCTAAGCATTTAGGGGGCGTTTGGTTGGCGGTGATCTTGGCAGGTAATCTCAGATCACCCCGTTTGGTTACACTTTTTGGATCGGTGTGGGTAATTCGGATTACCCCCTGATCACCCCTCCAAGGGTGATTAGGATTACCACCATAAACCCATGTAATCTTTGATCACCGGTGATCTTGATTACCTCCTACTTTTGTATTCATTTTGTTACCCCCACATATTTACCAAATATGACGACCTTACCCTTTTCTTTTATTTTAATTACAAAATTGCCAACAGCTGAAATATAAAAAGGAAACATCATTTTCCCCTAATTCCTTTTCGATAGTTCTTCCTAAATTAAAAATCAAACCCTAGCCTCCTCTGTGCCGTTGCAATTTCTGGACTCAACGTCGCTCTTACCGGTCGCTGAAGCCTTCATTTCGCGTCGCCGATCAATTTTTCAGGTAAGTCTCATCCATCAACTCATTGGTTTTCGGTGATGATAGATTATTTAGGTTATGGGTTTTGAAATTTGAGGCTATTTTAAGTTTCTTTCTCCTTCCTTCTTCATGATTATTTAGGAACCCTTTATCAGTTTATATATACAACAAAACTTTCTTTCCTTGTTTCGAATGATTCATTGGTTTCAATATTTTTGTCACATTGAGGAAGATTTGAGACCATTGCTAGTGCCCATTATCTCAGAATCTATATGTATATTTGATTCAGAAAAAACCCATTTTAATTTCCTAAATCATCATGATATTAAAATTTCACGCAATATGATTTTAGGCTAACAAGATTAAAATCTATTGAAACAATGTTTTACTGTCTGGATATATAATGGATAGTAGTATATATTTCATGATAGCTGACATATCCCACATTTGAAACTTAATTAAAATGCATGAAGACCAGATTTTGATGAATGATGATGAAACTTTAATAATTTCAATGAAGAAATATATGAACAAAGATTTCAATTCTATATATAAGATACTGCTATGCCGTTGAAACATGAATATATTTAGTCATTGAGTACTGGAAAGTGTACGTGTGTGTGTGCAGTAAAATTACACCACACATTAGGGTGATAGTCAACTCTTGTGCAGAATTTCTATATATCCCACATCTTATATATACCACTTACCAGTAATGAAGGTGTTCTATCTTCCCTTCCATCATTTGGTTTGACTAGTGACCTCAAGTATTTATGTATATGATAGTCTTCTCCAATTAGTAGTCTAACATGGCTTCTGCGATGGGAGCTTTTTATAATAATTAATTAACAGAAAGCCTATATACATATACATTGTTATATAGTTGAATGACATGAATGTTAAAAGGGAAATTTAGGTCCACAGCCGCCCTCTTTTTGGATTTAGATGTTCTTGAAACTGAAATTTTTATTTATTTTTTTTACATAATCTGCCTACATTTTAGCCTAGGCTAATTTATCTTATAGCCTTTATGACTTTTTTATGAGCTATATATATAGCTCCTCCTTTACTTAAATAATTAATTAAAGTAATTGATTTGGAATTCATAGATACTTAACTATGATCATCAAAATTGAAAACTAATCATGCTTGTTTCCATAAGTAAACTTGCTTATGTCGTTAAAGAGATCCAAACTAAGTAACAAATGTCTTTGCTGTCATTGTTTCCAGATTGTTAATTTGGCAACCAATTAATCTTTATTAGAATCTGATATATCTTTGTTGTCATCTTTCTTTGTGTTGCTTTTGTGGGTATGTTTCTGAAATTGTGTTTGTGTGTTTAATGAGCTTAAGACATGATTTTTGTCTTGACAGTATGGCTTGCTTACATATGAGAAGGAAGATGCAGTTGGTAGCATACATTCTTTTGGAAATGGAATTAATTGAGGATCTAATTTTGATTCTCATTTTACTTGCTGTGGCCTTACTACTTAGGAGAAATAGGAGACCTATGGTAAGATATGCTGGACAATTTTTAGAGAGGTTGAATGTGAGAACCATCAACCTTACTAAGATGGTTTTTGAGGATGATACACAAGCTATCGATAATATTAGGATGGATAGGAGAGCATTCCACCGTCTGTGTCATTTGTTACAAACTCGAGGGCAGCTGAAAGCTAGTAAGAACATGTCCATTGAAGAAATGGTGATTACTTTTTTGCACATAATTGGTCACCATGAAAAAAATAGGATAATTAAGAGACAAGTTGCTAGGTCTGGGGATACTGTCAGTAGATACTTTCATGTTGTTTTGAAGGCTGTTTTGAAGCTGCATAGTATTTTACTTGCTAAGCCTGAACCAATTAATGCGAACTGCACAGATGGCAGATGGAAGTGGTTCAAGGTAATAACCATAGTCCATTGGTAATTCTATTTAAATTCATTAGGGTTGGTTGATTATGCATTAATAACTTGCATTCTTGTTTTGGGGGTTCAAGGATGTCTAGGTGCATTAGATGGGACATTCATACAAGTCAATGTTCCTACGAAGGATAGACCTAAATACCGAAACAGAAAGGGTGACATTGCAACCAATGTCCTAGGTGTTTGCAGACCAGACCTCCAGTTTATTTATGTCCTTCCCGGATGGGAAGGATCTGCTGCAGATGGGAGAGTCATAAGGGATGCCATTAATAGGAGGAATGGCTTAAAAATCCCCCAAGGTAAAACTGTCAGAATTTAGAATAAGTAGATGTTTTTTTTACAAGTTGTAAGGTTTATTAATAAAGTTTACAAAATGTTTAGGGAATTATTACTTGGTTGATGCCGACTACACTAATGGGGAAGGATTTTTAGCCCCTTATAGAGCTCAGCGGTATCATTTGAGTGAATGGAGGCATGTCCACCAACCAAACACCCCACATGAATATTACAACATGAAACACAGTCAAGCTAGGAACTTCATTGAGAGGTGCAACTTCATTTTGAAAGCAAGGTTTGCCATTTTGAGGAAGAAATCTTTCTACTCAGTCAAAACACAATGCAGAATCATTTCTACTTGTTGTCTATTGCACAACTTCATAAGGAAGGAAATGCCAAAGGACCCTTTTGAAGTTAATGATGGTGATGGAAATCAAGGTCAAGATGATGATGGTGGTGGAGTAGAATACATTAGGTACTGTGAAACAAGTGATGCTTGGACTGCATTTAGGGATAACTTAGCTGTTGAGATGTTCACAGCATGGCAGAATTCTAGGAATGCTTAAATATATAGGTTCTGAATTTGGTTATGTATTGTTAAACATGAAATTGATGTTTTTCTTTTTACTTGGAAAACATGTATTTGATATTGTTGTTTGTAGTTGGAAACATGTATTTCATGTTAAAATTTAAACATGTATTTGATATTAAAGTTTAAACATATATATGCAGCTTTTTAGTGAGTTTAATTGTGTGTTAATTGAAAGCTTCATGTTTCTGAAAGATATATAGATTCTAATTTTAGCTCCTGCTTATTAGTTTTTTAGTGAGTTTGTGGGTTTTTTTTATTGTTATTATTCTTTTTTTTTTACTATCATACTTTTGTTTCTTTTTTGTTTCTCATTTTATTATAGTATAATTTGATGAACATTTTACTTGTATTGATGATTTTCCAGAATTCAGTTATTCCTTCTTTTCTATTCATTGCTCATTTCTGCATTTTGTTCATTCTTCTGTTTCTTATCTTGAGTTTGACTGATCATATCCTTCAGATTGTTGTAACTAAGCATTTCTGCAGGACAATTTCATTACTAGTTTCAAGCTTCTGCCATAATTGGTGGTATGCTATAATTTTATTCCTGAATTTTCGATCGAGGCAAGTGCTAATATATTGTGTGTACTTGACTAGAATGGATGTTTAATTAATATTGTATATTGCAAATCAGACATGGATTGTTCTAAGAAGGTAGGAAGAGGAAGACCAAGTAAGAAGGCCAAATCAAATGCACTGGTGGAAGTCTCAAAGGCACTGGTGGAAGTAGACAATGACCAAGTGGTGGAAGTACCAATTATGGTTGAAAAACCAACCAAGACTCAGAGGAGGAAAAGACAGCCTAAGCCTAAGCCGACAGAAACAGAAAATGAAGATGAGGATGGTTTAGGTGCTAAAAGGCAGTGGACTGTGGAGGAAGATGCTGCATTGGTGGACTGCATGCTTGAAGAGAAAGATACGCAGAATTGGAAGTCTGATAATGGGTGGAAGCCGGGTTTTTACTGTAAGCTGCATGAGCTACTTTAAGTGAAGCTGCCGGGAACTAATCTCCAAGTGTATCCCCATATCAAGAACAGGGTGAAGCTGCTAAGACGACAATGGATGGCTATCAAAGCTATGAGAAGCCTTGGGAGTGGCTTTGGTTGGAATGACAAGAGCAAATGCATTGAGTGCAGCAAGGATGTTTTTGATGACTATGTGAGGGTAAGTAATTTCCTTTGTAATAACCATATGTTTTATACTGTTTATATTATAATTTTATTAGTGGTTAATAAATACATTGTCATGTCTCATTGTGTAGGGTCACAAGGAAGCAAAGGGGTTGAGGTACAAAACTTTTCCTCACTACGATAACTTTGTGCTGATTTATGGAGAGGATGCAGCAACCGGTGCTGGAGCTGAAGGGCCAGCCGATGCATGTGATGCAATGGAGGATGAGGAAGGTGATTCTGGTAAGGAAGAAGAGTCAGACAAAGAGGAAGTTGAAAAACCAGAAGATGAGGTAGCTGTGGATGTAGAGCAAGGTGATGAAGCTGAAAATGCATTTGGTGCTTCAGCAGCCAAACCACCAAGCAAGGAGAAGAGTGTAACCAGCAAGAGAAGAACCAAGAGTGATGATGGCTTTGGTCAGTTGATGACTTCAATTGGGGGCTTGTGCGAGGCTTACAATAAGAAGAATGAAGCTGTTACGGGAATTGCATCATACTTCCTTACTGAGAAGGAAGAAAAGGACAAGAGGATGCAACTTAACACTGAGATTAGGAAGTTTCCAGGGTTCACAAAGCAAGAGTGCCGATTAGTTGCACAACACATCATTAAGTCACCAGAGAAGATTGACATGTTCTTTTCACTTTCAGAGGATGAGAAGCCTGAATATGTGCAAGAGCAACTGAGTGAATGTTGTCCCTACCGCCCTACCTTCGATTTTGGAGAAACTGATTGAGAAGGTTTTCGCAGCAAGTTTGTTGGTACATTTTGTTCATATAATAGCTATGACCTTAGAATTTCAGAATTTGGTTAATTTTTTGTAAGTAATAGGCCTAAACAATAGCTTAGTTTAATGCTTTGATATTGCTGGAATGGTTTCCAGTTTTTAGAATATTTCTGGATATATGTTTCTGTCTTTGAATTTGATGACAAGTGTTCAAATGATTGCTGGAATGGTTTCCAGCTTTTTGAATGCAATTGCAGCAAGTTTATTGGTACATATTTGAGTATTTGCAAAGAATATTTATGTGTCATATGTATATAGGCATGCTGGTGGGCGGTGAAATCAGATTATTAGCCATGTGCTCATGACATAGCTACATATGAACAAAACCGTAATATGTTTTTTCTTTCTTTAGAACCTCTATATAAATACATAATAATATTGGAGCATATGAACTCCCTGTTTTCCTCAGTATCAAATAAGCTTTGGAGCATAATAAGTTTATTCTTTGTAGTACTTATACAGCAAATGGCAATTCCGTTGTTAGAAAAAAAAATTAAATAGCCAAAATTAGTTTTCAAATCATTGATAGCAAGTGTTAGAGAAATGGAAAAATTTGGTTAAGTACAAAGCTTTGTTTATATTCTAGCATGAGGGTAACATGGTCCTTTACAAGTTTGTACTAATTTTTGAGGAGTGATCGTCCCAATTTTACCAAACATGGTGATCAAAGATCACCAGTAATCTTTGATGACCCACCAAATAAAAATTGACTAAGATTACCAGTGATCTTGCATCACTGGTGATCTTGGATCACTAGTAATCTGGGGGGTGATCCTAAGCAAACGCCCCCTTAGTTAATTTAACAATAATTAACCCTAATAAACTAATTAACACTAATAAACTAATTGAAACTAATAAACTAATTAACACTAATTAACCTTAATTAAATTTAACAATTTCAAAATTCAAAATAAAAATAATAAATAAATAAATAATTAAATAATTATATAAAAAAATCTCGGGGTTCCCTCTAAGGGCGCCACCGCCATGAGGCCGCGGCAGAGGCGCCCCCGGAGGGCGCCACCGCCATTTTTTCAAAATCCCGTCAGATTTAGATCTACAAAATAAAAACATTTTTTCATAAAGATTTTCATACCTGGAATCCCATCAATCCTTTACCTCTGCCACGAATGAAATCCGCCATGATTTGCTTCAAGATTGTTTTAAAAATTTGAGGTTTGAGTTTGAAGGTTTTAGAGGATTTGAAGTTAGAAAGTTTGAAGAAAATGAAGTAAAGGTTTTATTTTGAAGGTTTTAGAGGATCTTTGAAGTTAGAAAGTTTAAAGAAAATGAAGTAAAGGGCGATAGGTAGTAAAAAGGGGACGGTATTTAGCAATCCAATTAAAGAAATGGATAGAAAAAGTTATCTGACTTATGTTGAATTTTTTTTTGTTTTGTGTCTTGTCTGTTTGCAAAAGTTTGACTTATTTTGTTTTATTCTTTATGGCTGTTTTATTTTGTTTTTTTTTTGTTTCTCTAAAAAACAACATGGCTGGCAGAGGTGAATTTTCTGATTATAAAGAAAAAATTGACAATTTCGTGGGATGAAAATTGCGTCAAGAATATACGTCTAAGGTAATTAAATGTGAAAATCATTTCAATTACTTTTTATTTTATTTATTTTTTCTAATATTTAGCAATTTATAGACTATACTTGGAGTGTTGAAGCGTCAAACCAAGTCACTAGAAGATATTTTGAAATCCCCTAAACCTTATCCTAAGGTAAACTTTTTTGACTTTCTTTTTTAATATCGGGCTTTATTTATTGTATCGCATACAAATGTTTCCAACTTTGTTTATGTTTGTTGTTTCAAAATTATCTTTGTTTATGTTTTTCATAGGCCAAAGCGGATGATAGCTATAGGGTTGCGTTATCCTCTTACAAGGAAGCTCGGGCTACACTTAATGTAGCATTAGTTCATGTTAAAATTTTGAAAGATGGTGGAGAAGCCCAAAGAGAGAGTTAACGAAGCATGGGAAATGTTGGATGCCAAAATGGATGACTTGAAGAATAGGAGGAGTAAGTATCATCGTATCATAATTAAAATAAGAGTTAATTGTTTTTCTAATTATAGTTATGCTTGAATACTGTGAAGTTGAGTAGAGAATAGAAATGCTCCAATAGAAGTTGAGGCAAGTGAGGAGGAGTGTCATAGGCTCACTAATTAAGTAAGCTACGTGCGGCGTTAGGCTAAAGCGAAGAACATGCTTTGATGCCTAAGTTCAGCTTTTCATTTCATGCGCTAGTGCTTAAACTAGCAAAGGGTGTGTTGATGGCTAATAAAGTTGTAGGAAAAGGGTGAAATTAGTGTGGAAAGGAAAACAAAGAGTGTAAGAGTGGGGGTAATATAAAAGTATATTGCTCACAAATGATGATTACAAATAATGTAGGATGCCTTTATAGGTGAGCCTCCTTGGAATGGACGGCTATGATTAGACCATGTGTCATGATAGTAAATGGTCTTTAGATCATTCTAGGATATGTATAAAACTTAAAAGCAATGTTGAGAAAACCGGACCGATGGGTGAACCGGATCCCTTGGCGGTTCACGGTTCAACCGGTTCAACCATCGGTCCAATCGTTTAATTAAAAACCATTTAAAAGCTATTATTTTTAAATTTAAATTATTTTAAAAATATTTTTACATTAAAATATTGTAAAAATATTGTTTTTTTTTGCTAAATCCGGTCCGGTTCAACCGTCCGGTTTAGGAGATTGTTGACCGATCCGTTGATCGGCGGTTCCATATATGTGACGAAACCGGATTCATGGCCGGTTCCCGATTGAATCGGTTCAGTCGGTCCGGTTCGATTCAATCAACATTGTTTAAAAGATAATACAAAGTCGGTTTGGAACCTTCTAGGCTCTTCTGGCACAATCTGGTCGGTGCTGGCTGATGCTAGGAGGGTCTAGACGGTTCCAGAGATTTCTGTGGCCGGTCCCACGGGTCGCGCACGGGCCACCGAGGGTCATCACGGGCCACTCGCATTTTTGGGCTATTAAAGGGGCCAAATGTCAAGCAAACCCCAATCCAAGTATTTTCCATGCCGTAAGCTTCTCCAAACTCCTCATCATGCCTAGCTCGATGCGTCGGAAGTCCATGGTCCATGTCAGGAGGCAGATCATGCACCTTGAAGAAAGGTAAGCATGTTGTGTATTGGTGTGTGCCAATTACGTCTTGGGAACCTTGTCAAGTTTATAAAATTCTTAATTTGTGAACACCGTTAGTCATTCATGCCCTCCACATGTCGATTTCCCTACTGTTTGGGCTTACAAAATCGTCATTTTCAGGTTGGTTAGTTTGTGATTTTGTTAGAGGGTTTGGTTGAGTTGTAATTTAGTGATAATTAGTGGATTATTGGTCCCTTGGTGCACTAAGATTAACACCTGTTGAATGATGATCATATCTATTAATTGACAATTACACATGTTAGTTTCTGAAGCACTAAGATTAACACATGTTGGCTTATGCTGGTTGTTAGGGCTGTCCAGAACCGAGAAACCCGACCATTTTTTCGGTTTTGGGTGGATCGGCTCGGTTCTGACGGTTCTGTCGGTTTATTCGGTGCAAACCGAATGTATTGTTGGGTTCTCGATCAAAGATCGGTTCCTATTTTGAAGAACCAAACCGAACCGAGAACCCGAATAAATTATGAATAAAACAATTATATATATATTATATATATAATAATAGATATATCATACGTTATATATATATATATATATAATATAATAAATATTTAATATATATTAAAATTTAACCTAAATATAAATATCTCTCACCCTCATTTTTTCTCTCCCTCTCTCACCGTGTTCTTTTTCTTCTCCGGCGGCTCTCTCACTTCTTCATCTCCAATTTGAAGCCATGTCTTCTTCTTCTTTCAAATCCTTTCGTTCTTCATTCATTTTCTGATTTAAACTTGAACGTTTCCCCAATTCGAAAACCTAAAACTCAAAGTCAGAGGAGAAGACAAAGGAAAGAGAAGGGAATGTAAGCGAAGAAGAGTGATTCTAAAGAAGAAAAAGATCTAGAAATATACCCATTTTTTTCTTCTTTCATTTGATCCGACCTTGGTTTATCAATTGTAAGTGTTTTTTCTTGTTGGCTCTGTTGATTTATTTGCAAATCTCGGAATTGTTTATTTTTCAAGGATAGTTTGCTTTATTTACAGATCTGGGTTTTCTTTAATTTTCAAGGATACTGATGGGTGTTTTTTGAATTTGATGTTTATTTATTAGATTATTATGGATTGATTATCAAGGTTTTTAAATGTTTATGGGAGATTAAGCTTGAAGATGGAGAGGTCAAGGGAGAAGATAACTGTGCCTCTAGAGTCTAGCCAGCCTGGATTTGACATTTGCAATGGACAAGTTTCCAATTGAAAGACTTAAGATGTCATTTTCATAATAGATCGGACACTAATTGAATAGATTATTGGTCTGCAAAGTGAGTTAGAATGTATTTTAGATGGGATTTAGGCTTGTGGATTTTTGTTATTCTAATCATATGAAACATAGAAGTATTTGTAAGTATATGTATGTATCATGATTCATGATCTTCTCAATCCTCATCCTCTTTTAAAAGATTGGTTTCTGTGTTCTTAATTGCATGTAGAAAATTGGGAGAAGAAAATTAAATGTTATTTTGGAATTTTGTTCTGTGGAATGTATTCGGCCTGTAATTACAGATTGTGGGATCTAACTTGGGTGGTACCTAAAGATCTCATTCGAGAATGGCGAGATCTCATAGCTTGGTAGTTGAAAGCGTCTATCTTGGTTCATATTGAGTTTTTTTTAAGGGGGTTTTGATCGCAGCTATGTTTGAATGGCCTGCTCTGTTTTTTCATTTTTGCTTTGGTGTTTGAAAATTGAATGGTCTACTCTGTTTTTTTTTCTCATTATGTCGGCCTAGAACCGACCCGCCCGAGAAACTGAGAAACCGACCTAATCGGTCCCTTGTCGGTTCCTACCCTCCTCGGGTCGGTGCTCGGTCCCAAATATAATCATCGGTTCTGGAGTGGAACCGACTCAATGGACACCCCTACTGCCTGTTAGTTGCCCATCATGCCTGTTGGTTTGTAAATTACAGCTGTTGCATTGTCTTAACATGTGTTGTTCTTAATTCAATTTTGCTGATCAATGCTTCGTTCATTCTTTCTATCTTCTTTGTTATTTAATGTTGTGTTTTAGTTGTCTTCTGTTGTACTTGTATCTTTGTTCGAGTAGCAGGTACTCCTTTTTTTTTTCTTTGTTATGTTTTCTTCTTCATTGTTGGTTCTGTCAAAATGTGTTTGTTGTTTCTTCATTATTATATATTTTGCATAAGCCTGCTATGTCTGGTTTTATTTGTCGTGCATTTTGCTTATTTATGCGAGAAATTCGTGTGTTCTGCTTTTTGTATTCTTTGTTCTTTGTTTATGTCTTTGGTGACGTACCTTGCTTTGTCTTCTGATTTGTTATGTTTTTTTTGTCTTGTATTGCATCCCGTAAGCACTACAAGAAAAACACGAATTAGGAATGAAAGTTTTCCATCCAAAAATAGTCAAATTCCATGCCTAAAGAGTTCTGAGATGGATTTTGGGAAGAGATAAAAATCCATCCCTAAAACGCTCATCGCAAATTTTTTAAGGAGGGATTCCTGAATGCGTGGGTATGATGTATGGGATGGATTATATCCTTCACTAAATCTGATCCAAATATCATTCCCTAACACCTTTTTTATCCACCAAATTTGGGACGGTCTTTCTTTAGAAATTAACTAGAGTTATAGCCCGCGCCACATGGTGCGGGTTGTATCATTTTAATTTTGAGAAAAATAATTTTTTTTTCATTTTGATTTTGTTTAAATGAGAAAGTAAGAAGCATGTATTTGAGAGAATTACCATTTTACATCTTTGGTGTTTATCTCAAGTGCAATGAAGCAAGAATTAGTGTAAGTATCAATATTTGAAAATCTATGAATAGGTACATACCAGATATCTGTTATAAAATTGTTCTTTTTTTGGCCACAGATATAAAACTGTTCTACTATCAAAATTTGTCCAAAATTCATGGCGCGTTTATTTAGCGCGTCTATATTTTCAAATATTTTGAATATGGACCATTTTAGGATGAAATTTTGGACAATTTTTGAAATAATATCCATCCTTAAATTTTTATTAAGTATTTTCTACTTTAAAAATAAATTAGAAAGAGATAAAATCCATCTTAAAGTCCATTATATTACTTTGGCCAAAAAAAAGTCCATTATATTACTATCTAAATATATATATATATATATATTGCTTTATATATCTTTTATAAAAAATAGTCAAACATGAAATTAATTGACCATAGTATGGAGTATTTAAGAAATAATATTGAAGGAACTTGGTCCAAATTATATAAGAAATTATAAATTTATAATTATAATTAATTATAATAAAATTAAATATTTCATTTATATAACTTAACTTAAATTTGAAAAGCATTTATTTTTTTTGCCAGAATAGGAAAAGCAATTAGTGTGTGTTTGGTAAATTTTGCAGATCATTGTGGTGATTAATCATGCTGATGATCTTATTGACAGTGATATTAAATCATCTTGTTTAGTTTAACTATGAAAATTCACGGTGATCTTAAATTACCATGTTCGGTATAATTAATAAGAACATAATCGATTAATCTTAAATCACAAAATATGTAAAAAATAAAGTTTTGGAGATCACCAAGGGGTGATAAAACTTTCTTACTCTTTTGGATGTGAATCAGATCACCCTCTTTGATAGTGATTTTATCACCTCGATGATCTAGGACCACTCTCTAATTTTTTTAACCAAACATAATGATCAAATTATTGAAAAACAGATCACTGCCCATTTTTTAGTGATCACCTCATACCAAACACGCACTTAGAGATTAAAAAAATTATGCCCAGTTATGTTAGATCCGAATTTGAATTGCGCCAATTGGGTCAAATTGTAATCCAAGTCTAATTTAATTAAAGAGGAATTAAAAGACTAATTGAACAATAAAGTGGATCGAGTAACTTAAGTACAACGTTCAGTGCAAGACATAAATCAATTTCGACCGAGAAAACTAATTTTCTAGGAAAAGAAGCGCCAATTTGATCAAGAGGAAACGACACATGGAGTAAGTCCATGATCTCCATTTTCGACAGTCGCTAAGAAAGTGGAAACATGAAGAAAATCAAGCCTATAACAAACGGGAAATCACACTAAAGGATTATTACAACTAACACTAAGGTTAGAAGTAATTGAGCCATAATCTGGGACAAAATCTGTGGATTCATCATGTGTGTCAGCTACCCCTCTTTAAACACCAACAAATGATATGCGAGTTGGTAAGTGGTTCCTATCTTCACAAGACTGAAAATACAAGTTCGATCTCCCGAAATTGCATTTGTTGGGATGGTTTTAATCGGTTACACTACCAGCCCGAGAGGGATTAATCTCGGGCTATTATGGCTCGAGTATACCCTTGGTTAAACTAAGTATTAAATTTTTGCTACCCCATCCGGTATCCAGAGCTTCGCTCTGATTAATTCGGATTCGACCCGCGTCACACACTTAGTTTTGGTGAGTGAATCTACCAACATGGACAATTAGGTATGCAAGGTCTCGAACCTAAGATGTACTTAAATTGGAACAAACCGCTTATCACTTGATCCAACCCCACATTGATTAAACCAAGCATTAATAATATAATAGATTTTCAAATAATTTTTTTAAGTTCCATTCCGAATTAACCATATCTCAACAAAAGTAACATTTAACAATATTTCTTATAGCAAGTGTGTAATGTTACAGTTAATGTAAAATCTAACCATGGATTCAATAATTTGACTATCAAAATGTTGAAAGGAATACATGGGAAAAGCCTCTATTTTGATTTTTTTTGGCTTAATTAGGCAACATTTAAATTGGCGTTATATATACTTATTTATACATTTTATAGTTCATATATTGTTCTTATATTTATGTATTTAATTATACATTTTTTTTAACTTTTGAATGAATTTTGGGATGGATATATTGGCTTGAAATTTGGGATGGAACAAAATCCCTCTCAAATACCATTTCTTTTTTTTTTTGGGTTAAAATCTCAAATACCATTTCAAATAGTCAGTATTTAAGTCTGTAAAATTTGGGATGGACCACATGGCGGGAAAATTTGTCACGACATTTTGGACATATAATTCCATCCCTTGTATTTATGGACGAATTATTACCTTAATCCCTCTCTATTTCCATCCCAAATTTTGGAATGAAAAAATTCCATCCCAAATTTCCGCTCCTATTTTGCTTTTTTTTTTTTGTAGTAAAGGTTTGTGCCATGGTCTGATCTTTTACAGGTGTTAATTGGTGTTCATGGTGTCGTTATTGTAGCTTTCGTATTTTAAGTTTTGCTCTGTTGATTTTCCATGTACATGACCTTTTAAGAGTTCTTCCCTTACCTCCTTTGCCATTTGAAGATTCAAAAGAAATATGTATTCTAAAGAACTCTGATATTTATAGTTGTATCTGCAGTAGCAGATAAAGGTGCAGAATTATGAGTTTTCTGCACTTTTGATGCTTCAAAATTGTCATGATATGAACATAACGAAATGCAATGAAGCTCTTTTGTATAATCTTATATGTTGACCTTGACTGATCTTTGGACAAAGCTAATGTTTGGTTTATATGTTGACCTTAATACATCGAATTCTTAATTAATTAGATCAATTTCAAGTGTTTTCTCTTATATGTTCAGCTTAACTGATCTCTGCACATATTTTTCCTATCTTATTGTTATTACTAGGTTTTTTATAAGAATTTAGTTTTCTAATATCTTACTATTTTATTGATAGGCTAAGGAAAATTGCAAGGATGACCATGAAGGTGGAAATGAAGAGGCTGAGAAGAAGGATGGTTGATGACAATAAGTAGACCACTTTTGTTTCTGTTATCTTTTGTTGTTAGTGGTAGTTTTCTAAGTGTGTGCCCGTCGTCTTAATTTAGTTTATATATTAAGTTTTGATTGGTTTCATAGCAGTATTATGTTGGGATATAGGATATATGGGATTAATGTCTAATGATACCAATGAATGGGGGGAAAGAGCTTTTTTTTTTGGTAAAGGAATAGGGGTGAGGTTAGTGGTAGTTTTCTGGGTGTGAGGTTGATCCAGGTTTCAATGTCTGTCTCAGATAGCAAGCAGCTCAAGAAGCAGACTGGATGGTTTGAAAAACATCCATACACCGCCTGCACTGAGTAGCCAATTGTGTTCCCATATTGCTCAGCTTCAGCAATAGGTAGTCTGGTATCTGTGATAATCAGTAGTTGTGGTTTGTAGCTTTCAGTCAAACCAGCTATGTGGTTTTAGGGAAATTCTGATCAGTTCCCTGAATGTGTTTTGTTACATGGGAATTCATACTGCACATTCCTACTAATAGCACTGCAAAATATGAACTTTTAGGAGTCATAGTCATAATGTATCTTCATTCTACATAAGAACTAATATTTGGTCACTTACATAATCTTCATTACATATATCACATTTGCAGTGTCTTTTATCATGCATTCATCCAACCAAAAGCAAATTAGGTAAAGGGTGAATTCGTATTCCAAAGTCCATTAGCTGTATTTTCTGGAATGCTTGTAGTTGTAAAAGCTAATTTCTTCTAGCCAGACATTGCTTGTGCCTAAAACCACTTGGGATAAAAATACAAAAATTACCAACCATTTTCTGACATGAAATCCTTGCAATGACTTGTTTCCCCTGAAGATCCATTCAAGAAGCCTAGAGATCATTTGACCATTTACAGCATAGCAGAATTTAACAGGTTAGACTAGTGTAGGATTAGATTGGAACTTAGAATTGATGACAACCTATAAGCATAGAATTAGAAATAGAACTCACTTCTAGCTGGTCCAGTTCTTTATATGCTTGAGCTCTTCAGTAAAGAGTTTTGACATTCTTCCAGTGGCGTAGCCAGAATATTTGGTTAGTGGGGTCAAAAGTTGAACACTTCTTTGTGATTTTTGCTACATTTTTTAGTTTAATTTTTTAATATTTTAAAACTATATATTCTTTAAATTTGTAAATTCAAAACAATTATTAATTTCCTTCTTAAATTAGTACTTTTTTATATTAATTTTCCAACTTTTCATATTAAAATCATGAAATTATAAAAAAAATAGTAAAAAACAACTTTTCTTAATTAATAATATTATTGTGTCAAATTAAACATAAAAAAAGCTTGAAAATGCAAAATTGGATTATAAAAATGATTTTTCTTTAATATTTATAGGATTAAAATTTTCATACACAATCCTTAAATAAGTAAAGTCAATATCATGCCATGGAATATATCAAAATTAAGTGGTAAATTAAGATTTTGAATTATATATGTAAAAACAATATTGGTTAACATATACATTCAGTAAAAAATAATATAATATTAGAGTAGTATAATAATAATCATTTAAAAGTTATACCGGCAATTTAGAGAAAATAATATTGAAAGCTAGTATTGGTAAATAATAGAACTTATTTCTCATATCTTTCTATAATTTCACTATTTATTTTTTGCAAATTATAAGTTGACCCCAAATTAATCTATCATATATACATATTAGTCCTCATATTTTCTTTTCATGGGGTTAATATTGTAAAGATTTCTTTTTAGTGGGGTCAAATTCTTACATTTTCAATTTAATGGGGGTCAATTGACTATTTATCCTATTTTTTCTATATGTATTTTATGGAGAGTTTTAATTTAAGTGGGGTCAATTTATAAGGTGGCTACGCCACTGCATTCTTCGCATCATTAAAGAACCTGATTGAATTGTTCACCTTAAACGATTTAATTGATCATTAAATTGTGTTTACCTATCTGTATCTGTTAAGAATTAAACATTTGAGTTATACATAAGTTCAGGCATACAAGTTCATATCTACTTAGAGGCGAACTTAAAACCTGAGCATTATTTATGACTAATACCTCCAGCTGTGCTTTTGGCTACTTAAATCTTAAAAGTAGTATAATAATCATGAGGATGACTATAGACTAACATGTAATTCCTCTTCGATCGGGTTTTGTTAATAAGTACCTTAACCCACTCCTGTTTGATTGATGACGTGGCAAATTAAGCTCTCTGTCGACAGCGATGAGAAGGAAAAGAAGGAGGATTGTTCCAATGGATATAAACTCCGGCACCATCAAATCGCCGCATAAGGTTAATAGTCATTAACGATGAAATTTACGTCTTCAAGACTCACCGTTTGATTGGACCACGTCGGGTCTTCGGAAAAATCAACCCCGGCGTACATTAGCACCACTGCAGCCACTTTTAACTTCGGTCATCTCCAAATTTTCATCATCTTCATTCTTCCCTTTCACAAATATTATATATAATAACTCAAAAGTCCATTCTGCATACAGGCGACAAAGTGTTAAATACCTCTCCCCTGTAGCTCTAGTTCGTCTCCTCTCGGTAACAAGTTTTTTTTTTTTTAAAAAATTCATTTTATTATTTTCCCAATTCATTTCTCATTTTTTAAACCTTTACTGGATTGTGAAATTTGAAGCAATCCTGACTAAGGAAATCGATGACATACTAGTATTTAATGCCATTCCGTCAAAGTTATTGTAAATTACTTTGTTGACCAGGACCATAGATTTTGATCATCAACGTTGACCCAACTTCAATTCAACATATGGTCGTAACAATTAAAAGGATAAAGGACAAAGCCTTGACAGAGGACCAATAGAGAATAGAGAAACCAGAACAGATAAACCAGACCTTAAATAACTCTCAAGACAAGACAACAAAAATAACCTCTACTGCATTTATCAAAAATAAATCCTTTTGATTACCTGGTAATGGAGGTGGCAAAGGTTTGAGCAAAACCGTGTTTGGAAAGAATATATCTCCTATGTCGACACAAACTAGTGTTAGATAGTTTTAGTATGGAGTTGATGGAATGTGGTTTATCCCACATTGGAAAAAGAAAAGTGTAATAAATTTAAATACATGTGAAGCCAACTTTGTATTAGTTGGAATAAGTCAAGGATTGGGCCAAATCTATTGGTTGTGGGCTTAATTTAGCATATTGGACTAATTTGATTATAAAGATTATTCATCTTTGACATGGGCACTTGGGCTTCTTTGACTTAGAAATTATATTTTAGAGATTAAGATTAATTTTTTTTTGATCTAATCCGAATTGGTTATTCATTGAACAAAATATTTGTTCAATGAATTAGTTCTTGGGTTCATGAATTAGTTAATTACATGCATTAGAAATATTCATGAACATGTATGAACCTATATTAATTAGGTTCATTAAGATAAGATAAATATGTATTTGGAATGTCTATATAAATCACTTGTCATATATCAGAGAGTTTGTGGCTTTATTGTATCCTAAAAGGCATAAACCCTTTAAAAAAGTGATTGAAACCACGCCTCAAAGCCCCATTACAATTTTCCTAACAACTAGTCCAAAAAAAATGGTTATCAATGTGTCTGGATGAATACATACATTAAAAAATTTTTAAAAAAACCTAGTCCAACCGTACTTTCATAGTAACATCCTCCTTCTGAAATGTTAGTTAATACGAGCTCTCTAGTTTCCATAGTGGTACCAAACTAGGCAAGTGGTGAGGCTGCTGATGTGTAATCGATCGTATAGAACTTATAGTATAACAGCTATTGTTTCTAAAGATATGGTTATCAATTGAGACACCAACTAATTTGTTGATAATGATATGCACACATAAGCCCTTTTTGGGGTATGGTATCCCTACTTTCTTCGTTATCATGTCGATTGTATTCTTGAAATGCAGGGGTGCTGTAAGTCTGGAATTGCGTAGGAATGTTAAAGAAAATATTCCTAGTCATATAGGTTGGAAGTTCTAATTAGGCTATTTGCTCAAGGCGTAACATTTGTCAAAATGCTTAAATAAGAGTCTGATCTTTTAATTTGGCCAAATAAGGGCCTAACGTTAGCGAAAATGCTCAAATTTTCTATATGATTTTCTATATGATACGTATTTGTTGAGCATTTTGATTCCTAAACTTTTTTTTTGAAAGGCAAGTAAATTTTATTGAATGTAGCATATAGGAATAGAGCCAAAAAGACTCTACCTACAATAAGTTGCTATCATAAACAACATACAACCAAAATTAAACTCAACAACAGTGACGCAAACAACCACATGCCAATACAAGTTTATCCACTCAATTCTAAAAAACAACACTAGCAACAAATCACAATGAGACCCATGCAAAGCCAAGAAACATAGACCCTCCAAACCAAGACTGTAACAACAAATGCAACAAATCTGAGCATTTTGGTTCCTTAACTTGGTTGCACTGTTTTCTTCTTTCAATTGTAATTACCTTACTTATCAGACGTGCATGATATGGCTGCTCATTCAGCTTGTGATTTTGGTGGAGGCATGATAAGACCTAATTTAGTGCTTATTTTCAATATGATTTTTACCTTATTTTGGTAGTCATAAGTATCTATTTACCCTCATATTCCTCATATTTGTGTTTTCAGGCCTATTTGGAGCTATTATTTAAGAAGATGAAGATTTGGAGCAATTTTGGATCAATATGGAGAAACTACTGATTTTGACCCCTTTCGGCCCAATAGGCCCATCAGGCCCGTTTGAGCCCATGAAGCCCGAAAAGAAGCCCGAATCTGATTTCTCTAGGCTCAATTCGGATGTCTTATAGCCCAAAGAGGAGTTCCAAGCCCAATCAACAATTATGATGCAGTAAATAATTAATTATGGAGAAATTCTAAATTCTAGTCAACGGAGGATTCACAAGTGCAGTTTCGGTATAAAATTCATATCTTTTGATTCAGAGCTCAGAAAAATGCATATGATATACCGTTGGAAAGTGGACTCCGAGCTCTACAACTTTCATGTTTTTCCCGAAATCCAGTTCTGCCGTTAAGAATGTCGAAAATGCCCCTGAAGTAATCTGGACAGTTTTGACAACATTCCTAACCAACATGGGAAAGTGCCTAAACCGACTCGGGGACCCTTGGGACGTGATTTGTAGCTGTATTTGATGATTTGGAACACTCCTATTGCCCAAAGAAGGATCCTAATTGTCGCAATGTCCGAGTCCGGGGGTCCCGAACCCTACCGCTGAACGACTTAAAAAGAAAAACTATGGAGTCGCCACTAATCTTTTTTTAACCTAGGTGTGATTAGCCGCCTATGAGATTATTAAGTCTAATGTTAATCTAAGCTTGGCAAAGGTAACGCTAAACCTAATAAACGGTCTTCTAACCAGAGTCTAAGGTTCGCGAGTCGGGTACGTGTGGGGAAGGATTAACACCCCCACAACGCCCGTCAAAAGACGGCGCTGACTAGTCTAGACTTAACTGTGGGTTTCTATTATTGGTTGTTGTTTTATTCTTAAATTATATTATGTACTCTTAATTACTGATTGCCTCTATTCTTACTTTCCTTTTTACTGATTACCTTTTTTTTATTTATTTTTTCCTATTGATTACCATTTTTTACTCTTTACCATTTTTTTTTACTGATTACTCTTTACTCTTTACTGATCACCATTACTTTTTATCATTTTACTCTTTACTGATTGCTTTTCACATTTTTACTGATTACATTTTGACTTCTTATTGATTACTCTTTACTTTTTTGCCGATTACTATTTTACTCTTACTGATTACCTTTTACTAATTACTATTTTACTTTTTACTGATTATCTTCTTACTTTTTACTGATTACTATTTTATTCTTTACTGATTACCATTTTTCTTTTACTGATTACCATTTTGCTTTTACTGATTACCATTTTGCTCTTACTGATTACTATTTTACCTTTTACTGATTATCATTACTTTTTTTACTGATTACCTTTTACTATTTTACTCTTTACTGATTATCTTTTTACTGATTACCCTTTACTCTTACCATTCTTCCTTTACTGATTACTCTTTACTTTTTACCATTCTTCTTTTACTGATTACTCTTTACTTTTTACCATTCTTCTTTTACTGATTACTCTTTACTTTTTAGTACTGATTATCATTTCCTTTTACCATTTCACTTTCTGCTAATTACTCTTTACTCTTTACCATTTTACCTTTTTTGGCTCTTCTTTTCTTTTCTTTACTTTTACTGATTACTTCTTTTACTGTTACTCTTAATTACCATTTTACTGATTACTTCTTTTACTTTCACTCAATTTTACTGATTACTTCTTTTACTTTCACTCCATTCTACTGATCACTTCCTCTTCTCTTTCTTTTTACTGATTACTTCTTTTTTTTTTTTTTTATCCTTTTACTTTTACTGATTGACCAATTACTTCTTTTACTTCTTTTACTTATTCTCTTAATTATCAATTTACTGATTAATCCTCTTACCTTGACTCTCAATTACTGACTTACCCTTTTACTTTGACCCTTAATTACTGATTGCTACTTTTGCTTCCTCTCTTAGTTATCAATTTACTAATTAATCCTTTTATTTCCTCTTAATTACCAATTGACTGATTACTACTTTTTTTATCTTTTCATTTTGACTCTTAATTACTGATTTACTGATTACTTCATTAATCCTTTTATTTTTACTTTTTTCTTCTTTTGCTTTCATTTTTTTAAGTTTAATTATTGACTATCTCTTGTGGTATGGATGCATATGATGCGTGAAATTCCGGTTAAATGCAAATGTTTTACCAAGTGGTTATACGAGAGACATCATTTGGGCACCTTCCACTTGATTGGTAAGACACCCAAATAAATGTTTCAAGCCTAGGAAACTCGAATTGAGACTGACAAAGATTGTCAAAGTCCCAATTAATCGTTCCATCATCGGGTCCAATTCATTATTCTCAAATGACAATGCATTTAATCAACAATATAATGGAAACTTAAACATGAGTGCACATGTACACTTTAACATTTTTCTTAAATTTTTATTAATCCATTGACAATCAATCTAAACTAAAATATGAAATTAAGCTAATTCTCGAATTTCATTTTTACCAATTTATTCAAAATTAAGCTAAATTACTTAATTGATTAATAAAATTAAACCTTTACTACATTAAAACCTAGGCCCAAATGCACAAACAAATCATAAGCTAAGTGCATAAATAAATCAAAAGCCCAAGCGCATAATAAATAGGTTAAAAGCCCAAAGTCAGAAATGATATTACCCAGTTTGAAGGTGGGCTTGGCGGGTCGAAAAGGACCAGGTCTTGCGGATTGATGAACCGGGTCGGGTCAGATCTCCTTAGACAGCACCGCTTCTCCATCAGACCTTTTTTCCTCCTTTCTTTTTCTTTTTCTCTCTTCTTCCTTCATCTTCTTCCCTCGGCCTCGATACCCTCTTCTCTCTTAATCACCCTAGCAGCGCCGCTGCAACCTTCCTTTTGCCACCGTCAAGTCACCGGAAATCAACCCCGAAATACAGGAACCGACTCCCCCTTTCTTAATTCTACTCTATTCTGACCGAAATCCCGAAAGGCTACCATCGAAAAGCCTAAAATCAAAAAACCCGAAACACCATATACCCACTCCGACGACAGCAGCCGACGACGAGACCTCAAACCCCAACGCAACAGACCTTAAAGCTACCCCGCACAAAAGCCCTCAAACGATTTGAATCGAGGAGGCCTAAATCCTCAACACACTAGTATAAACCGACACAAGGAAAACCCTCATTTCGATTGAAACTAAATCCCCAACCTTCAAAATGTGCTTTTCTCTTTTTATTTCCACTATTTAAAACCCAGAAATGAAATCCTAGAAAAACTAAACCCTTGCTCTTGAAAAACTCTAGCCTCTTCTCTCAAACCCTCTAAGCCTCTTTCTGAAACCGTGTTCCAACCTCTCCCCTCAAACCTATCTCTCCGTCTCCTCTCTGAAACTTCAACTTAACTGAACAAGAACCTTAGTTTTCCTCTTTTATTTCATTTTCAAAGACTTTCTTTCATGGACTATCTCCAAACTATCCCCTAAAGCCCGGCTCAACCGACTCGTAAGCAAGCTAGATTGAAACACGATGAAAGCTTCAAGAAAGGTGACCACTTTTCCCTAATTCTTTTGCTTTCATTTTTTATTTTCTGTAAAAAAGGGACTCTATGAACACTAGAATTTTTTTATAACCGCCTCCTCTCTGAAACCTTAGCACTCAAAAACCTCCCTCCCTCTATTGAAAGAAAATGTTGAATATATATCCTACCGAATCCAGCAATCCTCACTGTCAGTTCCTTTTTATCTCACCGTCCCAAAAACAATTTCACCCTTCTGCTTTTAATCCCTATTTTGTCTTTTTCAGGTGAAGTTTGTTACAAAACGTGTGAGAGGAAATGAACTGGCAAGTCATGAAACTTCCTCTCCCTTTCCTTCATTTGTCTCTTCTGGTTTTTGCATCCAGTCAATTCTCTCTCACAGGTATTTCTCTTTCTTGGCAGGTTTGGCTGCTGAGCTGGCTAAAAATGATGAGCTGGCTGTGTTTGTGATCAATGCTTTGTTTTGGTTGTTTTCTGTATTATTTTATTTCCTTGTAAATTACCTGACTCGCTGTTGAAGTGAACTCATTTGCTTTGCCTCCGTCTTGTGAGTGAAAACCTGCTGGTAGTGCCTGAATTTTACCAACTTGCCAAGATGCTTGAATGGTCTCTATTTGCCCCCTGTTTACTTATCCTTGGAACCTCTTCTATTTTGCTTTGGAATGCATGCCTCTTGTCGGTCTCTCCATGACTGGTTGCTACTTGAAATGTGAGTGTGACTTGCTGGGAATTTGGTTAAATGCTAAGAATGAGTGAATGTAATGCATGCTGTTTTGTTTATTGAAAAATGCTGCTAAATGGTGATGAAAAATGGGGATGTAAATGCTTGAAGTTTAGTAACATGGACTAACTAATAATTCAAATCTATGAATGCAATGATGTTTATTGTAAATGGAGGCATGAAGATGTAAACTGTAATGCATGCAAAAATGCTACTGAAATCATGTTATGATGATCTTAATCACAATGCGACATGGTGATGATGAAAGTATACTTCCATATGACTAAAAATACAATGCTGATATGATAAAATTATAAGCCTATCCTTGATTCAATACGCTGCCTTATTTATTGCTTCTGGAGATGCTATGCTTTGTATGAGACAAAATGCAGTGTATGTGTGAATGAGACTAAGTTCCAAACTAAATTGTGAGGCCTGCCATCTGATGACTGTTTTGCGTATTGCTTTGCCTACCTTAGTGCCCTGCTTTTGCAGTTTTTTAATGATCATGAAATGCAATGCTTGCTATCAATGCTGGAAAAGATTTAAAAGATGAAGTAGTGAGGAAAGGAAGTAGTTACTAGCTAGTATAAGATTCCTATGTAACTACCGTCATGTAGTAGAGAAGAACATAAATGCTGTACTTGACATTCTCTCTCTCTTTTTGTTTATATTGATTGATTGAAATGTAACGACACTATGCTAACATGACTACTTTGTATGCTAATGCCTACTGTTGCTTTTGCAGGTCAGCAAATTAAACTGGGGGATGGAACACATTGCATGATATGAGTACTGATGTTGAGGAATGAGGCAAAGACTTGAATAGGAAAGTGAAAGTGTCCGTAACAAGAAAGGGGAATATCAAGTGATTGGTTCCAAAAGTAAAGATATAGCAAACACATTGTTTAAAAGCAACTGTGAACGTGAAAGAAAGGAAAGAAGAAGTCTCTTTTTTGTATTCTTATATTGTACTAGAATGTAAATTGTTTATTACAATGCCATGCAAAATAAAAATAGGGAATATAACAATGAAATTGAGCTTAAAGACACTGCCAAGAATGGCAGCCCAACAACCTAGACCTAAAAAGGCATCCACCAAGTTCAAAATGTTGGATATTAATAAGAAGGCCCAATAGATAAAGAAAGCCCAAAGTCAAGGTCTAATGGCTTTAACCAAGGATATTTGACCCAAAACACTTAGCCTTCTTTTACCAAGTAAAGAAAAAGATGGGGTATGACGTGCTAAAACAACACCAATATGACATGCTAATGCGAACTATCAATCGACCAACATGATTCTAATGTAAACTAATAGGATATGGTTCTAATGCAAATTAATAGGATATGATGTGATATGATAGTGCAAATAAAAAATGACTAATTTACCAAAATACCTTACAAAATTACTAAAGATTCCTAATGTAATAATATAGAGCAATTAATATAAAATTTACCTAGATAAAAAATGGGTGTCTACACTAATTAATGAGGATGATCTACTTCAACCAATTAGAGCCCTTGCTTGGAGACAAAGTTGATGTAAATCCTGTTAGAGTTGGATTAGGAAATTAGATGTCTATCTTACCCTTTGTACAGCCACATCCAAGGGCTGGTATTGATTGTCTAAAGGGTAGGATGTGTCCTAGGTTTGACTATAAATACGTAGGATTATCTTAGGATTTGTCATAACTGATCAGAAGTCAGAAAGTGCAGAACCCTAGGGAGGAATTTCCTCTGAAGTGCCGCCCCTTTGGGGGCTTCCTTGTGTCGACTTGGCTGCCTTGCTCTTGTCGAAACTCTTCTTCTCGGTCTTGTAATTATGCTTTTCATGGTTACTTCAACCATGAGCGAGTAAGTTGTCTTGATACTTTTCTACTTTAAACCCCTTTGCTATGAATTAATCAATCTTATCCATGGTGAGATCTTGTGCTTATGTTCTTTATCAATTGATTGATGATTTGATGATGATCTATTTAGATTATGCTTGTTTTAACATGTCTTGCATGATTGAATAAATTAATTCATTAATTTGATCTTTAATAAACAAGTTTTCGATGCTAACCCTGAGTTTATTGATTAGGTTTAATTGATTGCTTGTTAGGAAGGCGCAACCTAATATATATACTATATATTATTTTTGTCCCCTAGGGAAATTACTAACAAGCCCTTTCAACTTTTAACCTGGTGCCACCTTATCGCCCCATTTTGGTAATTTCTCACATCTAACATATTAATTTAAAGCCCCTCCTTAATCATCCATTATACTATATATATCTAATTAATAGCTAATTAATATCTAATTAATGGTTAAATTAATAATGAATAAATTCAATATGATTAAAAGGGAATAATAGCTAATTAATACCTAATTATTCCCTTCATCCTCATTTTTTTGATTACACAAGAAGATTAGAAAAAAAAAAGATTAAAAGGGAATTATGCTTCTCAATATTCAAGCCTACTGATGACATTAGCCTACATACCTATTATTCCCCTTCATCCTCATTTTTTTGATTAGACAAGAAGATTATAAAAAAGATGATTAAAAGGAAAAATGATACAATCGTTTTTCCTACTCAACTTTCATTCATTTTAAGTGTTGAATGATATTTTATTTTAAGTAAATAATTAACAATCATTCCATTACATATACAATTTGATAAGAACCATCATTCTTATCTTTGGATTTTTATATAACCATCATATAGAAAAGACCAACAAAACCATATTTGATTCAAGGATTGAATGCTATTTTATTTTAAGTAAATAATTAACAATCATTCCATTACATATATAATTTGATGGCTAAAGCTATTCAAATTTATAATTAACCTATCAAAGACTCAAAATCCAAGAGCTCATTGGCTACTCAGAGTCATAAGATCATTAGAGGTAGCTGTAGCATACCATACCATATTTGATAAGAACCATCATTCTTATCATTGGACTTTTATATAACCATCATTCTAATTGTTTTACTGATTTCCAAATGCCAAAAGAGCAAGAGCTAAAAACAGGACATGATTATCGAATGAAGTAATACTAGATAAGAAACAAACTATATTTATGTATTAAATATAGAAAAAACCAACAAAACCATATTTCATTCAAGGATGAATTGCACGGAGAGCAAAAAAAAATAAAATAAAAATAAAAAGACGCCCGACGCGCCAGCGCGGGCTACCCATCTCGTTAGTTGATTAATTGAATCTCTGCTATATTAGATTTGGTGAAACTTTAGTAATTAAATCTAATTGTTGCATTAGTAACTAATTTATTGAATTGGGTTTAGAATTGTTCTTATGCCTTTATGAAGCTTTAGTAATTTTGTGCATATGTTTGGAGTGTCTATTGATCTTTATGCTTTGTTAATTACATGATTCAAGAAGTTTTAGTATTGAATTAAGTAGTTAATAAAAGGGTTAATTCTGTGAAGCTTTAGTAGCGTTTTAACTATCTTTCATATAGATTGAGGTTGGATGAACCTTTAGTAATCTAAATCTCTGCCAAAGACTTGGTTAATGCTTAAATTGATTTGTTGATCCGTGATCCATGGTATCTTTGATTAATTTCATACTTAGGTGGGGAAAAGTAGGAAGGTATTGTTAGTTTTATTATTGCTTTCTTAGTTAATTTAGATTTCTGTTTAATTATTGCTTTCTTTTACCAGTTGCTTTTAACGTGTTTATTTTCTTGAGTTGTTTTGATTAGTTAACAACCTTGTGTCTTCTCTGTGGGGTCGACCCTGACTTGCCCTAGCTACTATGGTTGGAGTTGTTAGCTTTTATTTTATGATTGTTTGACGACAGCGATCATAATTTTAGCACCGTTGCCGGGGAAGATTATTTAAGGAGTTAGCTTAATTGAGACAACCTCGCGCCATCAACCTTTTTGTAACCCTACCTCAAATTTCCTTTTTTCTTTTTCTTTAATTTTCTTAATTTTCCGATTTCCTAAAACCCTAAAGCCCAAATCGCAAACCTTTTCAATCCAAAAACCCAAATCGCAAAAATCCTTTTATCTTGTTCTTTCAATTTTTGCGATTTAATTCCTAATCGCAAACCCCTTTTCCTTTTTCTTTATTACGATTTTTTTTTCTTTTTCTAGTTGCTTTCACTTGTTTTGTTCCTTTTCTTTTGAAGATATTTTGACAATGGGGCAACAAGCCACTTGCATCGAAGAATTGCAATTGATAAATCAAAGTCTCACACAACTTGTGCAGCAAATGAATCAAACACAATTTGGACACTTCCAACAGATGCAAATGACACAATCAATCTCTTTTGGAAGAACATCGATTCCAATGAATCAAAGGCCGAGCATTGATGTTGCGATTGTGCAACCTTGCACACAATTCACTCATATTGATGTGAGTGAAATCGAAAGAATGTCGGCCATTGAAGTCCAAGTTGAGGATGTGTGCACGAAAGTTGAGGAGATGGTTTTGAAATTGGAATTCTACAAGCCTAAGTTGCCAATCCTTGATCCAGATGAAGCTGATGAGCCATGCGTTGTTTGCATCCCTATGCTTGCCAAGACAAAGCCACCCGATGATGAGCAACTTGAACATCCTAAAGAGCTGGAAATAAACTTGCAGCCCATTGAGGAATCTAAGGCTCCAACAAGTTGTGAAAAGGAAACAAGTGAGCTAACTTTTGATGACAACCAAATTTTGGAACATGAAGATCTGGATTTCTTGGGAATCTACAAACTTGTTGATCATGGATGCTTTGGAGAAATCAAACATGAGGAATGGATCTCCATTGATCAATTATTTTTGGGGAATGAAGGAATTTGCCAAAAATAGGACATCTTCAAAAGGCAAGAAAGGATCAATGTCAATCAAGAATGCCGAAAGCAACAATTGCATCAACCTTTAATGACAATAACAACGGCATTATCACTCCTAGCTATTCATGGAGTCGCTCTCAACAAAGTTGGTGATTTCTTTCCTTATCTCCTATTTTGTCATTCATATTTTTGTGCTCAAATTCTTCTATTCTCACCATATTTGTTTTTTGCCTTGAAGTGGTATGATCCACCCTAACAAAGGGAGATGGAAGAAAGCCGAGCTCAAAGACTTTAAACAAAGCGCTTTTTGGGAAGCAACCCAAATTTACTAACTACTAACTATTTTTGTTTTCTTTTTCTTTTTGTGTGTTTTGCATTTAGGTAAATTTCAAGCATGATTGCTAACTTATCAAATTAGGAAGCACACCACAATTGGAGGAGGATTATTCTTGCCATACGCTAAGCCAATTTCTCTAAGTCTACTCTTTTAATTTTTTGCTTGCTTCTTTTATCGCAATTCTTGCCTATGCTTTGATTGCTTTAATTGTTTGCTTGTTTTATTAATTGAGTCTTGATATGCATGCTATTATGTTTGAGTAAGTTAATTGCATTTAGTTTAGTTGCATTTGCATATAATTCCTTTGGATTAGAAAGAATTCAATGCTATCTCAATAATCAAGGATGACAAAAGAGTGATTTTTTCTTAATGCTCAAGTGACCCAATTTGGATAAGAAATTCTCTTGAATTTTTGATTAAATTGGAAGTGTGAATGTTGGAAATTGAATTTGAAGGATTGAATTTTGAAATTGGAGAAGAAATTTCTGGAATTTGAATTGAAATTGGATGAATTTTCGAAGCAAAGTAGGCCAGGCGCACAATCACGCTGCTGCCAAGTCCTGGCTCGACTAGGAAAATGGTTTCCTAGCCCCTTTTGGACAAGGATTTCAAGCACCATAGGCAGAGGAATTTGGCCAAACCAATTTAGGATTTATTCTTTGTAGTCGGTTCTACCTCTATGAGAAGAAATCAGCCCCTGATTTGTTCTTCATTGTAGAAAATCGAAAGCCAAAGTCAGCCTCATCGCAAGTTTTGCTCTTGTCGACAGCCTGACTAGCCAACTTTGCCGATTTAATTCTCTTTGCTCCAATCGATTGTTGTAGCACCAAAATCACCATATTGAAGTTCCATTTACCATCTTTCTATTTTGAAAAAGTCTCAGATCAATTTTGCACTCTAAACACAAGAAAAACAGCCCCAAAAATCCTTGTTCGCAAGTTTTTTTACCAAAATCTTGGTTGGTAAGAATTGATTTTTGTTTTGCCGGTTTTTCTTGCTCAATCCCTTTGCTTTATTTTCTTCACCCTACACAGTTTCCAAACACTCTTACACCTTTTCCATACCTTTTGTTTTCAAAACTTATCCAATGGAGATTTGTTTGAAGAAAATTTGGAGTGAATTGTGAATTTCGGAGCTTCAAAGAGACCAATTTTGGACAAGAATTCATGCTCTTAGACCTATTGAATTGAGTTCAAGGTGAAGACTTGAAGTTAAATTGGTCAATTTTGAGTTTAAAGAAGAGAAATTGCAAGAAATTGGAGAGACATTAATGAGGCAACAGTAGCAGCAGCCCAAACTAGGTGACCAGCCGACTTTGGGAGCAATTCTTGCTACCAAGGGGCGGTGTAACCTTGTCTAAACCACCTGGGAAAGCTTCACCGACATGGGGACTACTTTATAAAAAGTAAGCTTCCTTTAAACCCCCTTCCATCATCACAAATCGAAGCCTCAAAGTCAGCTCCTCACCATAGTTTGCACTTGCCGGCAGACTGGTATAGCCTCTCTTTGCCAATTAAATTCTCTATCCTTGCCTGATTTTTGCACTACAAAAAGCCACCAAACACTACTTCTATCTACCACCTAGAGATCCAAAAGAAAAAATCAGAAACTCTTGCACTTAAGAGCCAAGAAATTGAGCCCCCAAAACTCCTACTTGCAAGTCGATATTCTTCTTTGTCGACTTGATTTTTGCAATTTCTTGTGCCGATTCTTCTTACACAAAATTCAGCCACTTTTTCTTGAATTTTCTCATCCAAAACACGTCCTAAATGCTTTCTTATCGTTATTCTACCCAATTACCTCATAACCTTACCAAAACAAATTACTTTGATTAGATTACTTGGACTTAAGAATCAAGGAATTCTTTTCAACTTTGATAAATTTGGAGGAGAAAAGAGGAACTTGAATGAAATCTTTTGATTAAAGGATTTCGCATTGGAGGGAACTTGATGTTCACATGAGGATGATTAGGGAGGATTTGTTGGATGTTCAAAGAAAAAAATCATGAATTCCAAGAGAAAGTACCCAAGAGCAAGAGAGGCATTGATTGACTTCTATCCTAGGAAATTCATTCATTTATCTATTTATCTTGCATATTTAAATTTCTTGTTTGCATATTAGGATTGCATGTTTAATTTTATGTGTTTTAGTTTTTAATAGATTTCTCTTTTCAAGAGTCTTTAATGAATTATTGCTTATTCTATCTTTCAATTGTTTATTTAAATTGCCATATCTTGCTATTGATTAATTGAATTGCATTTATTTGTTAGTTGATTGATAGATTGTTTGTTTGTTTAATAATAATTCACCCACTTAAGTACCCCATTTAATCAATGTCCTTGCTAGTCTTGTTTTCAAAATTCTATTTTTTTTTCCGAAACCTCTTCCATGAGTTTTATTTCAAAAATCTCATTTTTCAACTAGCATACACATTGAGGACAATGTGTCATTTAAGTGTGGGGGAGAGATTTAGAAAACCTAAAACAAAAAAAATGTGTTTTTGATAGAAGAGAATGAATAAAAGACTAAGTACATATCTTGTCTATGCATATGTCTTGAATCTTTGATTTGATTTCAAAAATTAAGTTTTTAGCATGATTTAGTTCTTGATTTGAGATTATTTTTCAAGCTTTGCTATGCTTATGATATTATTCTTTTCTATTACATTTGAGAATATGATGTTTTCATTCAAAAATTGAAAGTTGATTGATTGTTAGTTGCTTTAGTATGCTTGCATTATTCATCCATTGTAGATTGTTTTGTTCAAACTTGATATTTTTGCACACATAGATTCTTTGATCACCTACCTTTTTACCCTTGAAATTGATTCCCTTTGTACCTAAAAAGCCTACCTTTTGATTCATACACCCTTATTTTTCCCTTGTTCTAGCCATCTTTACTAAATTGGAAATCCTTTTCTTGGCATGATAAGTGAAAAATAAGTGTGCGGGAATTTCCCATGGTTTTTGTTTGGATTTTTGCCTCAATTCCTAATTAGATTTGGTTTAAGATTTTTCTAGAGATTTCTTGATTGGTGAACAAGAATCCTAATAGGAAAGGGATTCTTGGAGTCCAAGTTTGTGTTAGTCTAAATAAGCAGTTTCTATTTAGTTTTTTTGTGTGGGAGAGATTGTGTGAGATTGTGAGAGAGAGAAAAAGCTGAGATAGCTTTATGTTGTTGTGAGAGAATCACCCATGTTGGGTGGATTAAAATTGAGAGTTTGCTAGAGAGATTGTTATGATTGTTGATTGTAATTGATTGATTTGATAGTGCAGATTTGTGGCATAGGTCTACAAGAAAATTTGTTTTTTTGTTTTCCGCTTTAATCATTTGTTTGGTTAATTCCTGGGATATCTGAAGTTACAACAAGTGGTATCAGAGCCTGGTTGATTAGAGATGACAGAAAGAAGCGGATCGGCTTTGAAGTTTGAGATCGAGCCGTTCAATGGAATGAACAGTTTTCAGATGTGGAAGAGTACGATAACAGATGTGTTAGTACAACAAGGATTGGGAGATGTGTTTGAAACCGATAAGCCTGCAACGGTGAATGAGAACAGGTGGAAAGATATTCAACGAAAAGCAGTAAGTACAATTCGTTTGAATCTTGCTACTGAAATTAAGTATGATGTGTTAGATGTGAAAACCCCAAAAGAGTTGATTGATAAGTTAGAGTCGATTTATATGTCAAAATCGATTACTAACATGTTGTGTTTGAAGAGAGAATTATTTGGATTGAAGATGAAGGTGGGAACAAGTTTAAGAGCACACCTGAACAAGTTCAATAGACTAGTTACTCAGCTGGAAAGTGTGGATGAAGTCATGAAAGAGGTTGATAAAGCAGTTTTGTTGATTAATTCTCTTACTGACAGGTATGATCCTGTGACTAGAGCTTTGATGGTTGGTAGGAAAACCTTGAACTTGCAAGATGTGACTTCTGCAATTTTTGAGTATGATCGATTGAAAGAAACTGAAAAAGAAAGATGAAAAGAATGGTGCTCTCACGGTGGAGCGTGAAAGAACTTATGGAAAAGATAAGACTGATGCAAGATCAAAGGGTAGATTCAATGAAAGAGGAAGATCAAGTTCGAGGCCAAGAGTAGATATGAGTAGCAAGGAGTGTTATTATTGTCATGAGATGGGGCACATAAAAGCCTACTGCAAGAAGTTAATGGAAGATTTGGGGATTTCATGAACTCTAAAGAGAAGAATAAGGCTGGTGTTAATGTGGTTGCTGTTGATAGTGATGAATATTCTGATGAGATGTTGTTTTGACAGTGTAAGAAAAAAAGAAAGACTCTAGAGATATGTGGGTGTTTGATTCTGCTTGTTCTGAACATATTTGCACAAAGAAAGAATAGTTTTTGATGCTTGAGAAGTGTGATAAGTCTGTCTATATGGCTAATAATGGTGAAGAAAGAATTGAAGGCATTGGGAGTGTGAAACTTCGTTTGCATGATGGAAGTGTCAAGATGCTTAGGAATATGAGGTATGTTCCAAACTTTACAAAGAATTTGATTTCGCTTGGAAAGTTGGATAGCTTGAGTTATGGATATTCTTGCCGAGGTGGAGGCTTGAAGATTACCAAAGGTTCGATGATTGTGATGAAAGGAGTGAAGAATTCGAAGAATTTGTATGAGTTGATTGGAAGCACAATTAGAGGAAATGGATCGGTATCTTCACATCAAATTGAGAAGAAGGATGTGTATTTGCCAACAAAGAAGAATGTTACTTTTGCAGATTTGGTTAAAGGGTGGAGCAAATAAGCTTTGATGAAGGAATTTGAGTCAAGGTGGAGATTGTTAGGATTTTTGCCTCAATTCCTAATTAGATTTGGTTTAGGATTTTTCCAGAGATTTCTTGATTGGTGGACAAGAATCCTAGTAGGAAAGGGATTCTTGAAGTCCTAGTTTGTGTTGGTATAAATAAGTAGTTTATGTTTAGTTTTTTTTGTGTGGGAGAGATTGTGTGAGATTGTATGAGAGAGAAAAAGCTGAGATAGCTTTATGTTGTTGTGAGAGAATCACCCATGTTGGGTGGATTAAAATTGAGAGTTTGCTAGAGAGATTGTTATGATTGTTGCTTGTAATTGATTGATTTGATAGTGCAGATTTGTGGCATAGGTCCACAAGAAAATTTGTTTTGTTGTTTTCCGTTTTAATTATTTGTTTGGTTAATTCCTGAGATATTCGAAGTTACAACAGTTTTGAGAGAGCTTTTCAAAGAAATAAAAATTGTTCTAAATAAGGGAGAAGACGCATTGGAATTTTCCAATAGTTGTCCCCTTGAAAAAAAATTGATTAAAAAAAATCATGCAATGTTAAGAGTCGAAAAAAAAAGAATAAAAGAACAATTCATTGGAAGCAGAAAAGCTGGAAGTTGAATGAAAGAAGAAAGTATTTGTTTTGAGTCAAGATTTGGGTTGTTAAAGCCTTATTCACCCAAATATCACGTTTTGAGTCTAAATTTCTATCTTTTACCCTTTCTTTCAACTTCCTTGATCATTGAATCTACATTCTACATGTGTGTGATATATCTTGTGTGACTTGAAAATTGTTTTTTGAAAACCTTGGATGAATGTGTAAGTATCTACTTGTCGCAACGTCCGGGTCCGGGGTCCGAACCCAACCGTTTAACGACTTAAAAACTAAAAACTAAGGGAGTCGCCACTAATCTTTTTTAACCTAGGTGTGATTAGGCACCTATCAGATTATTAAGTTTAATATTAACCTAAGCTTGGCGAAGGTAACACTAAACCTAATAAACGGTCTTCTAACCAGAGTCTTAAAAGTTCGGGAGTCGGGTACGCGTGGGGAAGGATTAGCACCCCCACGGCGCCCGTCAAAAAGACGGCACTGACTGGTCTAGAGTTATCTGTGGGTTTCTAATATTGGTCGTCTTTATCTTTAAGTATTTTCATGCCATTGGACTCTTTTATTAATTTTGGAAAATAAGCAAATAAACAAGCAAAAATAGGTTTTGGATTTTGAAATTGAAATGTTGGGGACTTCCCCGTTTATTAGTTGTTCTCTTTTTGGGCTCCTCACGATGAGGATTTTCTTTAAAACTTACCGTTAAAACGACTCTATTTGAAAAATGATATTTGAATGTTTTGAAAAGACTTAAATTGAACACTTTGAAAACTTGATGGGAACTCTCCCAATTTGAAAAGACCTAAATCGAATACTTTGAAAACTTGGGATGAAATTCTTTTTTGATTTTTGAATTTTGATTTTTTTGGATTTTTTGAAAACCTTTTAATTTAATTTTGAAAGACTCATTTTTTTTCTTTTTTATTTTTTATCTTGGAAAACTAAAAGAGAACAATTATCAAGCACAAACTCTTTTTTAATTTTGAAGAAAATTGTTTTATTCTATTTTCTTTTTCGATTTTCCCTTTTTGGATTTTCTTTAACTATTAATTGAAAATTATTAAGTCTGACCCTAGATACATGAATGCAAATGATGCATTAAATTCCAATTTGATTTTAATTTACCCATCAGTTATACGAGGAACACATTTGGCCGCATCCCAATAAATGGTAAACGACCTCTGGAAATTTCCAAGCCTCCGGGAGAAGGCGAGCAAACTCAGACACGCATGAATGAGCCGCCCGCCTTTCCCATCACAGGATCACTTGAATTTGAATCTCATGAGCATGACAATAGCAACATAAATATGGAATTGAAATATGAATGCAAGAAGCTATTCCTAAGTTCTAAATTTTATTAATTTAAGAGTTAAACTCTACATAAAACCTCAAGCCCAAACTATATGTGTAAACTCATGACATGAATAAAACCCAAATGATAAGCAAACAAGGCCCAAATTAATGCCATTAACCTAAAAGCCCAAATACCGAATGCCTAGGCCAAGTCCAATAACAAGAAAATTAACTAAACCCAACTAACAACTAACTAAAGGCCCAAAACTATACTAAGGCCCGAAGGGAAACCTAAACCACAACTACTTCCATATCCACAAATTCCCAATTTACTAACAACTTAAATTCTAGAACTCTCAAAGACCTAAATCCAAGTTAAAAGATTTAAAAAACTCAACTCTATTATTTCATTTCTAGATCATAGACCAAGCTTTTAATTAATATACCCAAATTCTATAAATATAATTTAAATTATCATAATGCGATTTTAATTCTTAAGTTACTTGACATACTAATTCCAAAACATATTTTTTTCTCAAATTCGAATTAATCTATTCAATATATATATATATATATTATCTACTAAAGGTCATTTCTTTCTAATTATTTAGGCTACTAATACTAATTTAATTAAATATTAAACTAATAGACCCCTATTTGAACAAATCTGGAAATAACAAGACTCTATCGCACTACTACAGGGACCTTATTGAACATGAAACAAAACCTATATCCTTACATGAACATTGTTACTACTATTTGGACTTAATTAATCTTAAACTAGGGACTGGATTGAGTAAATTCTAAAAAGAACACTTGTAATTAGAATATATCCCTAAAGTTATCATACATATAAATACAAACTAAACTCTGAAAATAACAACTCACCTCAAACCCTAAGCCTTGCGCCGCCGCTACTACGCCTTGCCGGAAATCGTCGCCGCCGCGTCGGAGCTCCGATGACCCTCCGTTCGAACTGAAGTTTCGCGACCTGGTTCACCTCGCTTCCCTCTTTCCAGATCTGTGATTAGTTTCACCAAAAACCGCACCTAACCGCCTCAAACAAACGAAACCCGAGCCAACTTCCGCCGTCAGATCCGCCCAACTTTGCCGTTATATCAAGCTCAGATTCAGATATGTATTTCCCCTCCACCTTTCCTTTCCTATCTACCGTTGAATTTCTTCAAATAATCGTCCCTAACTACCGAATCTAGAAACTGAAAACTCACTTCATTTTTTTTGAGTTTTGCAGAGAAAAAAAAGGCTACAAAAGGACTAGTGAAAGGAAAATGGATCCCCGGACTAAAGGAAACCCCAATGAAAATAAGGTAAAGACTTTTCCTTTTGTCTCTCTTTTTCTCTTTTTTGTTATCCCCTCTGCCAATGAAAAGGGAAGAATAAAGGATTTTTTTGTTTACTGTGTTGTTGCTGCTGCTAAACGAGAAAAGAAAGTAAAAAAAATCTTTTTTTTTGGTTACTGGAAAAAAACCGAAGATGGGAAAAACTCTCTCTGCTAGGATTTTTTTAAAATTTTCTAATTACTGGCAAAACGAAAAAATAAAACTCCCTGAGAAAAACAAACTAGGGTTTATGTGTATTTTTTGAACCCGTGTGGAAGATGGAAAATGGCTAGGGTTTTCTTGGAATCTGTGCCCTGTCCTTGAAGAAAATATGATATATATATATATATATATATCTCCTCTCCTTGACTCTTAGCCGCAGATCACCAATTTATCTAGCAGCTTAACTTTTTTCCCAATTTGTTTGTTGATTCCCACTTTGCCCAATTTGTCTCTTGTGAATTATTTGCAGACAATGTATGTAAATCTGTGTATGAGACTGAATATGCCCTGCCTTTGTCCTTTTGTGCAGGTGGAAAATGTTTGCCGCACGTGTGAAGCAAGCTTGGGGAACACTCTGATTTCGCTTGGGCAAAGCTGAGGTGGCTAAAAAGTGAGCTGACAGTGTATTCTCCTCTCTCAGGTATACCTTCTCTTTCTCTCTCTCTAACTACCTAAAATTGGAGTTTTCTTTGACTTTGACTTGATGTAGTTGATTTGCTGTGAATTTGAATCTTCAAAACACTGCCAACCTGCCGTTGAATGTCCATATGATAACTGTGCTCCTTTCATGAACCTGCCAATTTTATTTCTGAAGTCCTGAAATTCCCTTTTTAATTTAATGCTCATTTATCCTATACTTTTCCTCCATCTCTCTATGTTCTACCTCTTGCTTTGAATCAAATCTGTTTTGATGTATTTACTGGCTTGAGCATGCCCTTGGTAGCAATGTGTTTGAGTGCCATTGTCTTGCAATCTTGTTTGCTATTTCTTGCTGAAATGGGAATTCATTTGTCATTTTATTCTGTAACTGAACTTTGTGTTTGACCTTTGCTGAAATGCCATAAAATGGACTAACACGATAATAAGCCTGAGACATGTCTCCGATATAGCCTTTGTTCTCCTGCACACTTTCTTGATAATCTCTGCCATTGAGCTTCCCTTTTGCTTCTGAATTTACCTGATTACTTTTGAGACTTGGACAATGTTCATGAATCTGTTGCATGATGCTTGTCGAGACTGTCTTGTGCACCAAATTCCAAAAAGAAACTCCAAATGGGCCCTTAAATGTCACCAGAAGTTCAAACTTTGTGTGTTGTCTGTGATCTTTCTGGCTTTACATTTTTGCCTTAGATCAACTTGCGTTGCTCGCCTCTTTGCTAGACTGATATGTATGGTTGATTCCATTGATATTGTTTGCTAAGATCCCCTGTCCTCATTCTCCCGACTTTCATCTAGTTTGGTTCCATTTGATGACTTCTTATTAGTCTCATCTGTCCCCATGATCATAGACTAAGTACTCTACCTTGTTCTTGCAGGTGATGTGGCACGGGAAGCGATGGAAAGAGGTCATATGGCCAACAAACTCAATTGTATTATGCAATTGTAATATATGTATAATGAGATTTAAAGTAAATAAAATTCTCCCCTTTTCTTTCCTCTTGTCCTGATTTGAATTTGCAATGTTGGTCTTGGCCTGAATGAAGTAAGGAGATGGGACTACTGAATTTGGCAAAAGAGAAAAAAAAGCCCAACAAATGAATGCCTAAAAGGTAAACACTAAATATACAAAGTCAAAAATGGAAGTAAGGCCCAAAAAGCACAAGGGATTGGGAAAAGCCCAAAAGGAATGGTAATATCCTATTTAATTACCTGATTACTAGAATGAATTAGAAAAGTAAATTGAATGATCCTAAATGCCAATATAACTATGCCCAAAAATGATATTTCAAAAGGCAAAAAGGCAAAAGGTAAATGTTAACTCACAATAAAGAGAAAATATTTTTTTGGTTTTTAAGCTTGGATACTAAAATGGCAATCCAATACTAATTAGAAAGGACTCATTAATTAAATTATCCTACTCAAATCCTGAAATGAACTGTGAACTATCAATTAAGAAATTGACCAAAATGTCTCTAAATGACCAATGAAGATTAAGAAACAAATTGATCTAAAAAATGGTATGGGACGAAAATGGGTGTCTACACTACTGCTAAGTACTTTCTTTTGACTGTGATGAAGTTGAATGGAAGACTTATTCTTGCTCTGCTTTTGAAATTGATTGATGACTTTGCATAGAATTGCTTGAGAATTGATTTCTTTGAGAGACTATTTTTAGCTAATTGCTTGATTATGGAGATTGAACATATTGATTTTTGACTAGTTTGTTCTATGCTATATATGATATGTCTTAAAAGAAAAATTTTCTCTTTTCTATCTTGTTTTTTTAATGTTTGTGGGTATCGTTCTAGTTAAGTAAACCCTCAGAGACTTCACACCTCCTGTTTAGACATATCCAGGTTTAAAAGGCTTGTGTCATATGCTCAATGCCACCGTACACCTACAAAAGTGGAATCTTTTGTTTTGTTCTGTTTTGAGTCAAAGTCTGTTATTTCTAATCCATGTCTAGTTTTGATTTGCATTTTAATTTTTGTTAAGGGACTAACAAAAGTTGAAGTGTGGGGGAAATATGATAAGACCTAATTTAATGCTTATTTTCTATATGATTTTGCCTTGTTTTGGTAGTCATAAGTATCTATTTACCCTCATATTTCTCATATTTGTGTTTTCAGGCCCATTTGGAGCTATTATTTAAGAAGATGAAGATTTGGAGCAATTTTCGATCAATTTGGAGAAACTACTAATTTTGGCCCATTTCGGCCCAGTAGGTCCGTTTGAGCCCATGAAGCCTGGAAAGAAGCCTGAATCATTAGAGACCCAAATCTGCTTTCTCTAGGCCCAGTTCAGATGTCTTATAGTCCAAAGAGGATTTCCAAGCCCAATCAACAATTATGATGCAATAAATAATTAATTATGGAGAAATTCCAAATCCTAGTCAACGGAGGATTCACAAGTGCAGTTTCAGTATAAAATTCATATCTTCGATCCAGAGCTTAGAAAAATGCATATGATATACTGTTGGAAAGTGGACTCCGACTTCTACAACTTTCATGTTTCTCCCGAAGTCCAGTTCTGCCGTTAAGAATGTCAAAAATGCCCCTAAAGTAATCTGGATAGTTTTGACAGCATTCCTAACCAACGTGGGAAAGTGCCTAAACCGACTTGGGGACCCTTGGGACATGATTTGCAGCTGTAATTGATGATTTGGAACACTCCTATTGGCCAAGGAAGGATCCTAATTAATGAGGATGATCTGCTTCTACCAATTAGAGCCCTTGCTTGGAGACAAAGTTGATGTCAATCCTGTTAGAGTAGGATTAGGAAATTAGATGTCAACAATTACCCTTTGTACAGCCACATCCAAGGGCTGATATTGATTGTCTAAAGGGTAGGCTGTGTCCTAGGTTTCCCTATAAATACGTAGGATTATCTTAGGATTTGTCATAACTGATCAGAAGTCAAAAAGTGCAGAACCCTAGGGAGGAATTTCCTCTGAAGTGCCGCCCCTTTGTGGGCTGCCTTGTGTCGACTTGGCTGCCTTGCTCTTTTCGAAATTCTTCTTCTTGTTCTTATAATTATGCTTCTCATGGTTGCTTCAACCATGAGTGAGTAAGTTGTCTCGATGCTTTTCTACTTTAAACCCCTTTGCTATGAATTAATCAGTCTTATCCATGTTGAGATCTTGTGATTATGTTCTTTATCAATTGATTGATGATTTGATGATGATTTATTTAGATTGTGCTTGTTTTGACATGTCTTGCATGATTGAATAAATTAATTCATTAATTTGATCTTTAGTAAACAAGTTTATGATGCTAACCCTGAGTTTATTGATTAGGTTTAATTGATTGCTTGTTAGCAAGGCGCAACCTAATTAGTTGATTAATTGAATCTCTGCTATATTAGATTTGGTGAAGCTTTAGTAATTAAAGCTAGTTGTTGGTAGCAAGATTTGGTAAAATTGGTGAAGCGTTAGTAACTAATTTATTGAATTGGGTTTAGAATTGTTCTTATGCCTTTATGAAGTTTTAGTAATTTTGTGCATATGTTTGGAGTGTCTATTGATCTTTATGCTTTGTTAATTGCATGATTCAAGAAGCTTTAGTATTGAATTAAGTAGTTAATAAAAGGGTTAATTTTGTGAAGTTTTAGTAGCGTTTTAACTATCTTTCATATAGATTGAGGTTGGATGAAGCTTTAGTAATCTAAATCTCTGCCAAAGACTTGTTTAATGTTTAAATTGATTTGTTGATCCGTGATCCATGGTATCTTTGATTAATTTCATACTTAGGTGGGGAAAAGTAGGAAGGTATTGTTAGTTTTATTATTGCTTTCTTTAGTTAATTTAGATTTTTGTTTAATTATTGCTTTCTTTTACCCAGTTGCTTTTAACGTGTTTGTTTTCTTGAGTTGTTTTTAATAGTTAACAGCCTCGGGTCTTCTCTATGGGATCGACGCTGACTTGCCCTAGCTACTATAGTTAGAGTTTGTTAGGTTTTATTTTTTGATTGTTTGACGACAGCGATCAAGGAAAAACTCAGAAACTGGCCCTAGCTAAATACCACCAAGTTTTATGGCAGGGAAGGGTCTTAAACTCTCAATTTACTGACATGGAGTTGAGAAGTCAGGGGCGCTGCCCATTGACCTAAGAAGATATTGGATTGCTTTTGGCGCTTTGGGCTTTGACAATAGTACTCGACTATATCTTGCTTCCCACAAGGTACATTTTCATCCTTATTGCTTGAGAGTAGAAGTTCTTGATTGTCAAACTGAGCTTGCGAAATAGCAGGTTCATGTGATCTTTTCCATATTTAAATTGCAAAGCTTTGTTTCAGTAGGACACAAGAATTCAAAGGTTCTTTTTTTCATCTTTTTTTCAGGTTCATGGAGGAGAGGCAAGGATCTCAACATTGCGTCATTGCCTTGAAGGCAAGGCTTTTTTGTTAGCAGCAGTTGATTATTATGTTAGTCTGCAAAGTGACATCTTCATCTCTGCTTCTCCTAGAAACATGCACAATGCTATGGTAAGAATCTTTCTTTCAAAATTCCTTGTAAAATTTAATTATATCATGAGAATAAATTTTTGTAAATGAGAGTTTACATTTCTTTTTCAACTTGGACATCGAGCTTACTTGAACTTAATGATCATAAGACCAAATATGTTAATGTTGGGCCCGCTATTCCTAAACAAGAGCATGGAGTGGTCTGAATTTTAGCAAGCAGTTATCAACGAGCATAAAAATAGACAAAGCCAAATAAGGTTAAGAAAGGAGAAGCAATCCATGTATACATATCCTGCTCCTGATTGTATGTTTTGAACTTAACTTATGTAACATCCCGATTTCAAGCTAATGTGATGTTTTCCAAGATTGTGATATTTTTCAAGGCAATGAAATATATACATTTAGCATTTTTGTTAGCCCCTCTCAATTCGATGGAAAATTCTTATGTTTGCACGGTTACCAAGTTGACTCATCGCTTCACATGGGAACTTAGGCTTCTTTTACTATCACCGTTTTTTTTTCATCCCGTAGGAGAAAAACATAATCAACCACTTCAACCAAAAGCCATCGAACTCAAATAAATGCAAAGTTATCCCAAAATATAGGAGATGAATAATTAAGAAGAATAAGCTAACTACCTTTAAATAATAATACTACTAATATATTACATTGGAGTTTAGACATAAACATAACTTGATTATATATATAATCGATCCTACCATAATGTTTTCTGGAAATATTGATAAATACTGGTGCAAGATAGATAATGGTGATTACAATACTAGACAGAATGCATTAATCTAATCATTTACATTTGCTCTCCAAACTCCACTCTCCAAGGAATAATGGTGAATCACTCTTGGCCACGGTCTAGTCCCGTGCACTCATCATTTCAAGATCGAATCGGTTCCGTATTAATTGGCTAAGATCTTCCTCCTCCCCGAGCAATTTGAATCTCCTCTCGACCTTCTTCACCATTTTTTTTTTTAAGTTGCGAGCAACTTATCTTGGTCCTCTTATGGCCTCAATTATCTTTTTCTTGGAAAAATCAAATTAAAAAAATCATTAAAATTAGGAAAAGATAAGTAAGATTTAGATAAGTTAAATGAGGATAAATATGGTTATATATATATATATATATATATATATATACCTCCTCCTA
>AWWV01016040.1:0-17722 GCA_001974805.1 Corchorus capsularis | reverse complement strand
AAAATACACAAAAATAAATTAATATGGATTAATTGATATTAATTAAAAAAAGCACAGTGAGGATTATTGTCAAATGACTACCATTTACCTCTGGACGCAAATCTCCCTCATCATCACTAACAATCCTATTTAGAAAAAAAATAAGATGATTAAGTCAGCCTTAAAATATATCAATAATGTCTTTTTTTTTTAAGGCAAATGTTATAGTCCAAACGGACCAGAAGATCAGTTGCTACATCAAAAACAGAGATATGCACCCAACTTATGCTCCAAACAGCAACTAAAACGCCAAAAACAGCAGCAAAATTACCAAAAACAGAACAATAAACCAGTTCATAACAGAATAACAAGGAAAAGTAGAAAAGAAAGAGAGATGCAAAGTGGAAAAGAGGCATGGCCTGCAACATTCACATTCATCTTTATTTTGAATGAAGCCATCAAGGAAAACACTATATAGTATATACTAACTGCATTTAATGCTATAGAATGAACATTAATACCAGAAAAGCAAGCTTTCAAGATTAGCATCCACAAATACTATCCTGATTTTTGAACTACGAAGTAGCATGGACTAGAAAAAGAAGTTGACCCCTAGAATACCATTGATGCAAAAGGTTTCCTTTTCATAGTGATTTTTTTCCTTCACAACTTAGACTTTTAATATAAATTTGTAAGTTGTAACTAGTCAAAATACTTTCAAATTGGTCAAAAGAAAAAAAAAAGAGAGAAAAGATAATGTTTAGCTATGCTTTTAAGAACTCTACACATACAATCAGGTTCTAAAAGAAAAGCCAGTAATCAAATTTTCATGATGCTCCGAATTCTATCAAAAAGTTGATCCATCCTGAGAAAATGAATGAGTGAACCATAAAACTAGACATATCAGATTATGGATTTTTCATTCCAAAATAAACTGATACTTCTATATTTTTTTTTTGCAAAATACTTTTTAAGGAGTGAACATAATCTACAACAGAGATTACCCTGATACTAAAACTTACCCCTTCCCCTTGCCAGTTTCTATGGCTGCCATGTTCTTTTTCTTTCTTTCTTTTGGAACCAACCTTAACTTCTTCTTCTTCTTATTCTTAAGGTTGAAAAAAGAAGAAAAGAAAGAGAGATGTAATGCAAAGTGGTGTAAAACTATGTTATGAACTATGCTACCATATATATAGACCAAGGCTCTCAGTTTTTTTCCCCTTAATTATTTTTGTGTTCTACTATTACTCCAGTTCTGCAGGTACATGACAACTGCGTCCTTTTTTGTTTTACATTACTAAAACGGAATAAAGAATTTAAAATCAGATAATGACCAATATCCTTTTTTTAGTTGATGATGATACATAAGGAGTTAAGGAAGCAGGATGTCCTTGTCTTGAAATTATCTTGTATGGAAATTAAGACATTATATAATATACAATTCCCCCTCCTGCCTGTGTTCTGCATTTTCAAATCTGATAAATACTACTAATTACAACCAGTTCCATTTTATTGAATTATATATTGCAAAAGATATTAATCATTTTGAAAAAAAAGAAAAGGGTAAACTTAAATGGGAAACTGTTGTATCCCCATACTCCAGTGTTTCTGTTTCTCTACTTCCTCACACTATTCTTATGGGGATAACATTGTTATATAGTTTGTTGTTTGAGTGGTGTTTATCCCACATTGCTAAGTAAATACAAAAGCAAGTGTTTTATAAAGACCAAGATGCCTAAAGAGTTATCTTTGGATGACTAAGGCCTAGTGGGGGTCTAGTGGGAGTTTTGGGCCATTTGGGCTTGTTACTCCTACTAATGAGGCTAGTTAATAGACTAATTTTATTAGCCAAATATATAACTGTTGGGCCCACTATTCATGAACAAGAGCATGGACTGGTCTGAATTTTAGCAAGCAGTTATTAACAGGCATAAAAAATAGACAAGGGCAAATAAGGTTAAGAAAGGAGAAGCAACCCATATATACATATCCTGCTCATGATTGTCCAAGATTGTGATATTTTTCAACACAATGAAATATATATGTTTAGAATTTTTGTTATCCCCTATCAATTCGATGGAAAATTCTTATGTTTGCACGTTACCGAGTAGACTCATCGCTTCACATGGGAACTTAGGCTTCTTTTACTATCACCGTTTTTATTCCATCCCGTAGGAGAAAAACATAATCAACCACTTCAACCCAAAGCCATCAAACTCAAATAAATGCAAAGTTACACCAAAATGCAGGAGATGAATATTTAAGAAGAATCGGCCAACTACCTTTAAATAATAATAATACTACTAATTTATACTACTAATATATTACATTGGAGTTTGGACATAAACATAATTCTTTTTTGGTGAAAAACATAAACATAATTCGACTATATATATAATCGATCCTACCATAATGTATTTTGGAAATGTTGATAAATACTGGTGATAACTACTAGTGATAGATAGATAATGGTGATTAAAATTCTAGACAGACTGCATTAATCTAATCATTTGCATTTGCTCTCGAAATTCCACTCTCCAAGGAATAATGGTGAATCACTCCTGGCCCCGATCTAGTTCTTGGCACTCATCACTTCAAGATCGACTCGGTCCCATATTAATTGGCTAAGATCTTCATCCTCCCCGAGCAATTTGAGTCTCCTCTCGCCCTTCTTCATCGTTTTTTTTTAAAGTTGCAAGAAACTTGTCTTGGTCCTCCTATGACCTAAATTATCTTTTTTCAGGAAAAATTAAATTAAATAAATCATTAAAATTAAGAAAACATAAGTAAGATTAAGAAGATAAGTTAAATGAGGATAAATATGGTTAATTATATATATATATATGAAATATTTATAAATACTAATGACAAATACTGGTGACAGATAGATAATGGTGATGAAAATTCTAGACAGACAGCATTAATCTAATCATTTACATTTGCTCTCGAAACTCCACTCTCTAAGGAATAGTGAATCACTCTTGGCCCCGGTCTAGTTCTCGGCACTCGTCACTTCAAGATCGACTTGGTCCAATATTAATTGGCTAAGATCATCATCCTCCCCGAGCAATTTGAGTCTCCTCTCGGCCTTCTTCACCGTTTTTTTAAAGTTGCAAGAAACTTGTCTTAGTCCTCCAGTGGCCTCAATTATCTTTTTACTAGGAAAAATCAAATTAAAAAATCATTAAAATTAAGAAAAGATGAGTAAGATTTAGAAGATAAGTTAAATGAGGATAAATATGGTTGAATATATATATATATATATATATATATATATATATATATTCCTCCTGTTGGTTGCCTTTTCAATGTCCTTGAGAGACTTCTCGACAGCTTTCTCAGCAAGTGAAAACTTCTCTTCAGACTAAACAAAAATAAATTAATATGGATTAATCGAATTATTTTAAAAAAAACACACAGTAAGGTTCTTTGTCAAATGACTGCCATTTACCTCTGCACGACAATCTCCCTCATCATCACTAACAATCCTGTTTAGAAATAAATAAGATTAATAAGTCAGCCTTAAAATATATCACGAAAGTCTTTTTTTTTTTGAAGGCAAAGGCCACAGTCCATAGTGACCAGAAGACCAGTTGCTACATCAAAAACAGAAATATGCACCCAACTTATGCTCCTAACAGCAGCAGCTAAAACGCCAAAAACAACAGCGAAATTGCGAAAAACAACAGGAAAATTGAATTTAGTGTTACTGTTGGGCCCGCTATTCCTGAAAAAAAAATGGAGTGGTATGAATTTCAGCAAGCAATTATAAACGTGCATAAAAATAGACAAGGGCAAATAAGGTTAAGAAATGAGAAGCAACCCATATATACATATCCTGCTCCTAATTGTATGTGCCGAACTTAACTTATGTAACATCTTGATTTCAAGCTAATGTGATGTTTTCCAAGATTATGATTATTTTTCAATGCAATGGAATATATAAATTTAGTATTTTAATTATCCCCTATCAATTCGATGGAAAATTCTTATGTTTGCACGTTACCGAGTTGACTCATCGCTTCACATGGGAACTTAGACTTCTTTTAATATTATCGTTTTTTTCACCCCGTAAGAGAAAAACGTAATCAACCACTTCAACCCAAAGACATCGAACTTTTTCTCCTACGGGATGAAAAGGAAAAAAAAAAAGCCATCGAACTTAAATAAATGCAAAGTTATCCCAAAATGCAGGAGAGAATAATTAAGAAGAATGAGCCAGCTACCTCTAAATAAAACTACTACTAATTTATACAACTAATATATAACATTGGAGTTTGGACATAAACATAATTCTTTTTTGGTGAAAGACATAAATATAATTCGATTATATATATAATCGATCCTACCATAATGTTTTTTGGAAATGTTGATAAATATTGGTGACAGATAGATAATGGTGATTAACTTTCTGGACATGCTGCATTAATCTAATCTTTAGCATTTGCTTTTGAAACTCCAGTCTCCAAGGAATAATGGTGAATCACTTCTGGCCCCGGTCCAGTCCTCGGCACTCATCACTTTAGGATCGACTCGGTCCCGTATTAATCGGCTAAGATCTTCATCCTCCCCGAGCAATTTGAGTCTCCTCTCAGCCTTCTTCACCGGTTTTTTTTTAAAAGTTGCGAGTAACTTTGATCGAGCAAAAAACAACCCTATTTTCTTAACTATTTTCTTATGTTTCTGGATGAATTTATGCTCTAATATATCTTATTTTGTTAATATTTGTGTTTTGAGTCTTTAAGAGATGTAAAAGTGGAAACTTACTAATTTTCACTATTTTTGGAGTTGTTTTGATGACTTTTTACATAGATTTGAGCAAAGTAATTTTGAGTGAAGATCTGGAGATTTGAAGTTCGTGTTTGAAGACTTATTGAAGATAATCTGAAGATGTGAAGATCATTGAAGAATTATTTCATGGAGCAAGAATTGAGGATTGAGCTTAAATCGCGAAGGATAGAAGACAAGTCATGAAGAAGCCCGAAAACCTTTGAATTTTGGATATTTTATATGGGATAATACTCAGCCCATGTAAGCCCATAGTTGGAGTTAAAATCCCAATTTGTGCCGCATAAGCCCAAGGAAATATCCAATTCCCGCATATTCCCGCATACTAGTCCTAGTTGGATTAGGATTCAGCGCAGTCTTGGTAAAAGGACCATAACAATCTGCTCAGGTGTTCGATTTAGGCCTGTGAGTAAGCGTTGGAAAGTTAACTCCGAGACCTACAATTTTGCTTTGAAGCCCGAAGACCAGTTTTGTCGTTTTCAAGCCCGAAATCGCTATCGAAGTCTCTGCATAATTCCAGAAAATTCCAGGATCCGATTTTAACCTATAATTTCGGCCTAGGAAGGCTTTTAAGCCAACTTGGAGACTAAGTCAAGTATTAAACCGTCCTAGAGTCCTATCCTAAGTATAATTGGAGTCTTTAGGTTATTTTTCCACTATAAATAGCCACCTTAGCTCTAGGGTTTAGATGTATTCATCATTAGAAAATATATTGTAGAATTGCTTGAAGTTTTGGAGGAGATAGCCTTGGAGCCGCCGCCCCCTCTTCCTCTTCATCCATAGATAAGTTTTTCTTCTTTACTTTGGATGCTCACTCAATTCATGAGTGAGTAATTCTTTTATTTTCTCCAATGTAGAATTTAATTGATCTCTTGACTTATATCATGGTAAGATTTTTCATTTATATATGAAAATTGTTTTGGGTATTTCTTAATTCTCTGCATGAATTCTATGTTTACTTGTTTTGATAGATTGGAGTCGACACTATCTTGATAAATTAAGTTGCATTAGCTAATTAAATTGTGAGTGGTAATGCCTCGGATTTAATTTAAGGTAGCAATTGAAAGTAATGGTAATACTTCTTCTAAGGAATTTAAGAATCAATGGGTAAATTATTGCTTGTTGTGCTTGTTCATAAATTACTAGTTCTTAATGCTTTATTCTTGATATACTAATAAACCATTAATTTGGCAATTAGTTGTTTTGAATAAAAGGGATAAATCATGTTTGTAATAGGCTAATTTTATCTAATTTGGTAATTTAGGATTTAATTTCAAACAAGTTATCCATTGTTTTCATGATTTTTAGATATCAATGATCCATGTTATTCTTGTCAAGAGGGATATTAATTCTATGTTAGAGGTTTTTCTTAATTTCAATTGTTTTCTCAAATTAACTGCTTTCTAATTGATCGTTTTCTTTAATTTTCTTGATTGTTTTCTTAGTTAATTTAAATTGTTTGTTTGATTTAATTTAGTTTTATTTCCAAATTTCACTTTACTTTGTTTGTTTGTTTGTTTTAAGTTAATTAATTTGAAAAAGAAGAATATCCTATCTCTTTGTGGATTTGACCCCTACTTGCCCTAGCTATTTATAGTTAGTAATTGTTGGGATTATTTTTATGATTTGCTGACGACCGATTGAACTTGTCTTGGTCCTCCTACAGTTATCTTTTTCTAGGAAAAATCAAATTAATTATATATATGTACCTCCTGTTTGGTCGCCTTCTCAATGTCCTTGAAAGCCTTCTCGACGACTTTCTTAGCAAGTGAAAACTTATCTTCAAACTACACAAAAATAAATTAATATGGATTAATTAATATTTTTAAAAAAAAAAAAACACAGTGAGGATCATTGTCAAATGACTACCATTTACCTCTGCATGCCAATGTCCCTCATCATCCTGTTTAGAAAAAAAAATAAGATTATTAAGTCAGCCTTAAAATATATCAAGAAAGTCCTTTTTTTTAAAAGGCAAAGGCCACAGTCTAAAGGGACCAGTAGACTAGTTGCTACATCAAAAAGAAAATATGCACCCAATTTATGCTCCAAACAGCAGCTAAAATGCCAAAAACAATAGGGAAATTGCCAAAAACAACAGCAAAGTTGCCAAAAACAGAACAACAAACTAGTCCAGAATAGAACATCACGAAAAGCAGAAAAGAAAGAGATATGCAAAGTGGAAGAGAGGCACGGCCTGCAACATTAATCACATTCATCCTTATTTTGAAGCCGTCATGGAAAAGACTATATAGTATATACTAATTGCATTTAATGCTATAGAATGAACTTGAAAACCAGAAAAGCATGCTTTCATGATTAGCATCCACAAATACTATCCTAATTTTTGAACTAAGAAATAGCATGGACCAGAAAAAGAAGTTGACCCCCAGAATACTATTGATGCAAAAGGTTTCCTTTTCATAGTGATTTTTTTTCCTTTAAAACGTAGACTTTGAATAGACATTTGTAAGTTGTAACTAGTCAAAATACTTTTGAATTGGCCAAAAGAAAAAAAAATAAAAAAGAAAGATAAGATAATGTTCAGCTATGTTATTAAGAACTCCACACATACGATCGGATTCTAAAAGAAAAGCCAGTAATCAAATTTTCATGATGCTCAGATTTTTATCAAAAAGTTGATCCATCCTGAGAAAATAAATGAGTGAACCATAAAACTAGACATATCAGATTATGGATTTTTCATTCCAAAGTAAACTAATACTTCTACATTTTTTTTGCAAAATACTTTTTAAGGAGTGAACATAATCTACAGCAGAGATTACCCTGATACTAAAACTTACCCCTTCCCCTTGCCAGTTTCTATGGCTGCCATGTTCTTTTTGTTTCTTTCTTTTGGAACCAACCTTAACTTCTTCTTCTTCTTGTTCTTAAGGTTGAAAAAAGAAGAAAAGAAAGAGAGATGCAATGCAAAGTGGTGTAAAACTATGTTATGAACTATGCTACCATATATATAGACCAAGGCTCTCAGTTTTTTTTCCCTTTAATTATTTTTGTGTTATACTATTACTCCAGTTCTGCAGGTACATGACAACTGCGTCCTTTTTTTTTTTTACATTTTACATTACTAAAACGGAACAAAGAATTTAAAATCAGATAATGACCAATATCCTTTTTTTAGTTGATGATGATGCATAAGGAGTTAAGAAAGCAGGATGTCCTTGTCTTGAAATTATCTTGTATGGGAATTAAGACATTATATAATATACAATTCCCCCTCCTGCCTGTGTTCTGCATTTTCTGATCTGATAAATACTACTAATTACAACCAGTTCCATTTTATTGAATTATATATTGAAAAAAAAATACTAATTATTTTGAAAAAAAAGAAAGGGGTAAACTTAAATTGGAAACTGTTGTTATCACCATCCTCCACTATTTCCGTTTCTCTACTTCCTCACACTACTTTTATCAGGGTAACATTGTTATATATTTAGTTGTTTGAGTGGTTATTATCCCACTTTGATAAGGAAATACAAAAGCAAGTGCTTTATAAAGATCAAGATGCTTAAAGAGTTATCTTTGGATGACTTAAGGCCTAGTGGGTGTCTGGTGGGAGTTTTGGGCCATTTGGGCTTGTTACTCCTACTAATGAGTCTAGTTAATAGACTAATTTTATTAGCCAAATATATAACTGTTGGGCCCACTATTCCTGAAAAAGAGCATGGAATGGTCTGAATTTCAGCAAGCAGTTATTAACGGGCATAAAAATAGACAAGGGCAATAAGGTTAAGAAAGGAGAATCAATCCATATATACATATCCTACACCAAATTGTATGTGCCGAACTTAACTTATGTAACATTCAAATTGTATCTTCACCATCCTTATTTGCACGTTACCGAGTTGACTCATCGCTTCACATGGGAACTTACACTTCTTTTACCATCACCCTTTTTTTCTTCCCGTAGAAGAAAAACGTAATCAATTACTTCAACCCAAAGCCATCGAACTCAAATAAATGCAAACTTATTCCAAAATGCAGGACATGAATAATTAAGTAGATCAGCCAGCTACCTGACCGGTAGTTAGCAAATCATAAAATAGATCCCCACTAATTCTTGCTTGGTAGCTAGGTTAAGTAGGGGTCGAATCCACATAGAGAATGGTTAATTTTTTTTCCTAATCAATTGTCTTAATAACAAATAAGTAAAAGAGAGTTTTGATGTTGGAAGTATGATTAAGAGCAATGAAAATAATTAATAAAACTAAAGCAAGAAATAACAACTATTATAGAAAATAATTTATGAAGACAAATCCTCCAACATAGAATTAATATCACTCTTGACAAAATTAATATGGATCATCGATATCAAAAGATTATGAAAACAATGGATAGTTTGCCTAGACTTAATTTAAATCTATTAATTACCTTAGATGAATTAACTCATATCACAACAATTAACTCCTTTTATTCAAAATATCACTTTACCATCACGGCTAGACCTGACCACGGTTCGGTTCGAACTGTGAACCGAACCGAAACCGTGATCATTGAAACCGTAACCGGAACCGTGAAAAAGGTTACGGTTCCGGAACCAGAATCGGAACCTTATTGGGAAGGTTCCGATTCGGTTCCACATATATGGAACCGGAACCGAAACCGTAACCGGAACCGTCCATATTTTAATTATTTTTATTATTAATATATTTATAAAATCTATAATATATATTAGTTTTCTTAATTAATTTTCTTAATTTAATGTTAATAGACATGTTATTTGATGTTTACTTATATATATATTATTTTAAAACATAAAGTTAATTAATTAACTAAATATTACATCATTTTTTAAAAATATTCTTAAGTAGAAAAGGTTCCAGTTTAGAACCGAAACCGAACCGAGAACCATCGATTCCGGAACCGAAACCGGAACCTTACTTAAAAGGTTAAGGTTCCGGTTCCAATTTTTCAAGAAACGGAACCGAACCGTGGTCAGGACTAATCACGGCTTAAGATTAAGAATAAAACATTAAACATAGTAATTATTAACAAACACAAAAGTAATAAGAATATCACATACAAATCACTTTTGATACTTAAAATCTCTTGGAAGGAACGATTAATTCTCAACCAATTGCTACCAAATAATCAACCTAGTTACTAGTCATCTCACCAGAATTGATTTAGCTAATGTAAACTTAATTTATCAAGAAAGTGACGTCTCCAATCCATCAAAACAAGTAAACATGGGATTCAAATAGAGATTTAAGAAATACCCAATTAAGAATTTCATAGATAAGTGCAAAATCTCCCCATTAAAAATGTCAAGAGATCAATTAAATACTACGTTGGAGAAGTGAAGGGATTAGCTACTAATGGATTGAGTAGCCATCCAAAGAAAAGGGATAGAAAACTTAGCAAAATAGTTCTGGACGGCAGCCTTTCTTCTTTCTCTTCAAATCGTCTAACCTAACCTAATTTTTGAGAGAAAAGATGTCTATTTATACTAAAGACTTGGGGCAAACTTACCCTAGGACAAAATAGACTTTTAAGCTCATTAAAGCTCCTTCAAAATGGAATTTCGTTCTCCAGGTTTGAGCTACCTCCAAGTACCGAACTTAGGCTAAGCACATCAACTTGGGCTTGATTTCATAGGCTTTTCTAGGTCCAGCTTGTCTGCAGAAACTTCAGGGGCATTTTCTTCCATGATACCGACAAAACTGGGTCTCGACCAAAACACAAAAGTTGTAGGTCTCGGAGTTAGCTTTCCAACACATATTCATACACCTCATTTGGAGATATGAATCAAAAGTTATGGTTGTTTTCCCGAACTGTCGCCAAATCTGGAAAAAAAGAAGAAGAAGCTTCAGCTTGAAGACACACTGGCGCGCACGTTGACATGCACCCCGACTCCAACTGGGCGCCCACATGGTTGGCCCGAGCACCCATGTCCTCCTGATGGCTTGACATGTCTTCTTGCAACTCGAACTCTTATTACTCCTTTGCTTTGGAACTTCGTAGCCCTCAATTTTATGACTTCAATAAGCATAAAATTGACTCCATAAATACTTCATTCACGAACATAGTAGCTCCAAATGTTTCCAAGAAAATCCATGAAAAACCTTTGTGCCAAAAATGAATCAAAATAGCTCCAAAAAGTGCCTAAATCAACATAGTTGCACATTCTACCTCTTAACACCTACAATAATAAATGTAAGCATTATAGGGCAAAATCTAGCATAAATGTGTTCAAAAGCATAGGAAAATGACCATAAAAACATGCAAAATTTTGGTCTGATCACTACCTTTAAATAATAATACTACTAATTTATACTACTAATATATTACATTGGAGTTTGGACATAAGCATCATTCTTTTTTGGTGAAAGACATAAACATAATTCGATTATATATACAATTGATCCTACCATAATGTCTTCTGGAAATGTTGATAAATACTGGAGACAGATAATGGTGATTAACATTCTGGACAGACTGCATTAATCTAATCATTTGCATTTGCTCTTGAAACTCCACTCTCCAAGGAATAATGGTGAATCACTCCTGGCCCCGGTCCAGTCCTCAGCACTCATCACTTCAAGATCGACTCAGTCCCGTATTAATTGGCTTAGATCTTCATCCTCCCCGAGCAATTTGAGTCTCCTCTCAGCCTTCTTCATCGATTTTTTTAAAAGTTGCGAGCAACTTGGTCCTCCAATGGCCTCAGTTATCTTTTTCTAAGAAAAATTAAAAAATCATTAAAATTAAGAAAAGATAAGCAAGATTTAGAAGATAAGTTAAATGAGGATAAATATGGTTAATTATATATATATATATATATATATATATATATATATATATGTACCTCCTGTTTGGTTGCCTTCTCAATGTCCTTGAGAGCCTTCTCGACAGCTTTCTCAGCAAGTGGAAACTTATCTACAAACTACACAAAAAAGAATTAATATGGATTAATTGATATTTAAAAAAAACAGTGAGGATCATTGTCAAATGACTACCATTTACCTCTGCACGCCAATCTCCCTCATTCATCACTAACAATCCTGTTTAGAAAAAGGCCACAGTCCAAAGGGACCAGAAGACTAGTTGCTACATCAAAAACAGAAATATGCACCCAACTTATGCTCCAAACAGCAGCTAAAATGCCAAAACTACAGTGAAATTGCCAAAAACAGCAGTAAAATTGCCAAAAACAGAACAACAAACTAGTCCATAACAGAACAGCAGGAAAAGCAGAAAAGAAAGAGAGATGCAAAGTGGAAGAGAGGCAGGGCCTGCAACATTAATCACATTCATCCTTGTTTTGGATGAAGCCATCATGGAAAAGACGATATAGTGTATACTAATTGCATTTAATGCTATAGAATGAACATGAATACTATCCTGATTTTTGAACTAAGAAGTAGCATGGACCAGAAAAAGAAGTTGACCCCCAAAATACTATTGATGTAAAAGGTTTCTTTTTTTTTTTTTTTGATTATGAATCAAATATTTTATTAATCAACCAAGGTTAGTACAAGTAAAGCATAAGAAACAAAGTTCATGGCAACGTAAAAGAAAGGAACATTTAAGTTAAGGAAATTAAAACCCAAATAAAAGGATATCTGCCATGCTTTTATGATGAAACCATTCTGATAATGGAGAGTAAATCCATAAACTTCTCGGTTGAAAAAGAGGTCCATTTTCCTTGTGTTTTTAGTTCCTGTCCAGCATTACTCTCTTCTTGTCAGGTGACATTAAGCCAATGGTTAACCCAAGATCACAACTAGTGTTCCTTTTGCCAAGATGAATATCAATCCTTTTGGGATTGGCTTGTCTTCTCCCAATATGCCTTTGTGACTTAGGCTTTTCTTTGTGATTCAATTTAGGAGGAAAGATGTTCATGTTCATCCTATTACCTGAACAATATTTCCTCCTGTTTTGGACTTGCTTGGCTTGGCGAGTACTTGCCCCATTCTCCAGGCTCTTGATCTTAAAAGTAAATCCCTCTTCATTGTCTGCATGATCTTCACAATCTTGGCTTATGCATGACCTTGTTGTGCTGATGGAGTCTTCTGCAGGGTCATCACCATTTAACATTTGAACCGTAGATTGCTTGGGGTTAGGAATGATGAAATGATGTTTTACTTCACTAATATCAATGGCGAGCAAATGACTTCCACCGAGGTGAGATGGAGGCGAAGTGATGCTCTTGAAAGGTTTGATATTCCTCTTGGTATAGATAGTCATTGTGTTTTAGAAGTTAAAACCAAGTATATAGAACCTAGAGATATACTTGTTTGTTACATGCTTCATAGTAATATTATTCCTAGGGGAAGTAATCATCATAAATTTAGAGTTGAAGATCTCTATGTTGCCGATAAGATTTGTCATGGTTTAGGTGAATGTGAAGGAATTCCTATGGCTAAATTATTACTTCAACAAATGTGGGAAGTGGTTAAATCCGGTTATAAGGAGAAAACTTTTGTATTTCCCGTTTTGATTAGCAAAATCTTGATTGAAGAAGATGTTGATGTTAATGGGGAATCATGCTTGGATAATGAAGATAATGCTCTTGATTGGGATTGCTTGAAAAGCATGTGTATTAAGAAGGGAAGAAATCCTAATGGTGAGTATTAGTATAATAAACATCGTAGGACTTATTTCCAAGCCATTGAGTAACCACCAATGGAAGTACAACCACCTTTAGATGAAGTAAATGAGGACGAAATCCAAGAGATACCAATGGAGGACCTTCAACATTACATGGCAAGGGATCTTAGGCAACAAAGGAGGGAGATGAGAACTTATTTTAGTAGACCTGAGGACACTATGAGCTTGGGACGAGGAATCCCTAGGAGAGGCCATTAGCTCTTGTCATTTGGAGGCTATGTATCTTGAATAATTTTCATGACATTTGCATGCATTTTTATCTTGTTTGTCTATTTGTACTCTGTTTGTTATTATGTTTTATTTACTTATGGATCTTTTTAAGACTTTGATGCCATGAATGTTATGTGTGATGAATGTTTGGATTAAATTGCTAGATTTGATGCATACTTTCTTTGTGAATTAAATTTTACATTTAGTCATTCATTTTAAGTACCCCACTTATTATTGCTGATATTTGTTTGCTTGTTATGAAGCGCATGGAGAGTTCGATCCTGGCTCAGGATGAACGCTGGCGGCATGCTTAACACATGCAAGTCAGACGGGAAGTGGTCTTTCCAATGGCGGACGGGTGAATAATGCAATGCCTCTTCGTTAACTTGGAGGAGCATTTGGCAAGGGATTGGTTAACACTTTCTTTTAAAATCAAGTTCTCAATATGCACTTCATTTTTCCAAAAATTTTCAAAACCTACAATTTTTTAATTTTTTTTTGTCAAAAACACTAGCACACACATTAAGGACAATGTGTTTTTTAAGTGTGGGGGAGAGATTAGTCTATTTCATAGATCCAATTTTTCAAAATTATTGACTAGAGATGTTTTTTCAAAATTTTTGAAGAAAATTTTAAAATCTTTTTAGTACTCTCTAATAATTTTTTGTTTAATTTGCAAGAGTATAGTTTTGTGCTATATTTGATTGGTTTAAATATATTGGAAATATTTTTCAAATTTTCTTATGCAAATTTCATTCTTTAATTGAGAAGTGTAATTGATAAGGTTTTTTTAAAATATTTATTTTGATGAGTGAAATGCTTCTAGAACTTGCTTTGTCACCCTTTTGAGGCGAATATGTATACATACTCATTATTTTTAGTTTACATGGAATTTGGAAAATATACATTTAGGATTGCGTTTGAGTCTAATTCTAGTCAACCATTTGAAAAAGAATTGTAGTAAAGCAATTTGAGTCTTATTTTTAGCCAATTATTTTCATTCTTAGCCACATTTACCAAAGAACCTTTAACCCTTTTTTAAAGAAATATAAGTTTCTCTTTGCCAATTCACATGATTAGTGAAGGATTGACTTGTTTAATTGGTTCGTGATGAGACTATGAACAAAAATAAGTGTGGGGGTCTACAATTGCAAGAAGTGATCTCATGTAAGTAAAGGAGAGGTAGTTGTTCTATAAAAAATAAATGAAAGAGGAGAAGAGGCATTTGTAAAAATTTTGCAAATTTGTAATTTTTCCAATAGTTGTCCCTTTGAAAAAAAAGTAAAAAAAAAAAAGAACATTATCCTTGAACTTGATATTGAGGTTGGAAGACTCCAATGAAGAAAGAAGAAAGTGATTCTCCGTTCTAAAAGTGGGCTATTCAAGTTACATCTGCCTATAACAAGACTTCACTTTTCTTGAGAATTTCTTTGATAAATCATATCCTTTCTTTGTTATTCACTTCACCCTTCAGCCCCATTACAACCCATGATTTTAATGCATTCCAATTCCTTGTACGCTAACATATTGAGTGTAATCTAATAGTGGAGATTGGATGACTTTGCAAACCTATGGTAAGTTTTCCTTGTCAAAATCATAAAAGGTGTATCTATACACTTATCTAAGGTATATTGATCTTAAAGACTACATTATTAATTGGAGTGATTCTGTGCATTGTCTATTTGAACTATATGGCTTTTGAATTTCTACTAACCTTTTATTGCACTTGATTAAAAACTGTGAATTAAATTCTCTTGTTGTTAGAAGTTTTATGTTTTTTAAAGGTGATATCTCTAGTCAATGTTTTCATAATGTTTGTGGGTGTCGTTCTAGTTAAGTAAACCCTCAGATGACATAACACCTCCTTTATAGACATATAGAGGTTGAAATGGCTTGCATCACATGCTATATGCCGCTGTGCACCTACGAAAGTGGAATCAATATTTGCATTAGTTTAGGACTAACATTTTTTTAGCTCCAAAAAGTAGTAAAAATAGTGTTTTTCCACTTTTCTTGTCTTTAAGACCTAAAATCATGAATAATAATAAATTAAGACATAATGAACCATAATTAAGCATAAATCCTCCTAAGAACATAGGAAAATGACCATAAAAATATGACATAATTTGGTCTGATCATATTTCCCCCACACTTAGGCTTTGCTAGTCCCTAGCAAACTAGTGTAAGGGAAGCAACTTGCTGATGGTTCTCCAGATGACCTAGGCCGCTAGGTTAATAACCTGGGCACCTAGACATTTCATCTGGGTGCCCAGGGACAATGGGGCCTGCCAATTCCAGCGCAAGTTTGGTGTCTTCCTCTTGAAACTTCTCCAATTGATTTTAATTTCAGTGACACTTCGGGAGAAAATTCATAACTTTCTCTACAAAGGTCCAAATGTGATGATTCAAGAAGAATTGGAAAGCTAACTCCAAGATCTACAACTTTTCTGCTGCATGAAACCCAGTTTTGTCGTTAAGATGGTCTAAAATTCCCCTGAACATTGCAGACAGAAGCAGTTTTGGGCCAGGGTTCGGTTTTCTCTATTTTCAGCCCATCAAAGTTGTTGGATTTCACTCGATGACCAAGAAATCAGCCCAGAACGCCTCTAAAGTACCCTAGGTCGGTTATAACTCTAATTTTAACTCTAGAAGACTCCAATAAATAGTCACTTTTAGTTGCTACCCAAAATATATAGAATAGATGAGAACACAACACAAAAACTATTCTTCTTTTTCTTATTTTCGGCAGCAGCCCTAGGTTTAGGTTTTCTTTTTTTTCCTCCATGGTTGTTATTAACCCATGGAAGGCTAGTTTTTTTTTTATACTTCTATCCTTTTTTGGAGGTTCTAATCAATTGATATGTGGAGATTTTGCACTTATAATTTGGTATGATTTTCTCTTTTGAATAGCATATTAATTCCTGTTATAATAATTATGATTATGAATTTTATTGCTTTAGATGATCACTATTGTCAATAAGAGGATTAATCTATTATTTTTATTGGGTTGAAACTTAATTGGTATGCCTAATAATTTATACAAATTGATTGCCACTCATAACAGAATCGATGGAATTAATAAGTCTCATTGAAAACCAAGGCGTAATAGTTTGGTTGGATATAGGTTTAATTTTATTTATTAAGCATGTGTGAATCTATAATTGTTCTTAATGCTTTATTCATGGATTAAATTCTGAGGCGTATTAGTACGAAATTTATTTCTTGAATAATAGGCTTATTCTTTGGGGCTAACAGAGTGAGATTAAATATTTAACATGTTAGGTGATCGGTCGTTGAATAAACCACAAGATAAATCCCCACAAACCAATAACTACTGGCTAGGGCAAGTAGGGGTCGAATCCACAGAGAAGGTAGGAGCAAATCAAAGGCAAATCGTACAAAAGAAAATCTTACCAAAAAGGGATTTTTAGGATTTTTCGAAATAGATTAATTAAACTAGAAAACAATAAAAAGAAATCTAAACTAAAGATTTAGAAAAGAGTTTGAGAAAAACAAAGAATAAAAAGCATACTTCTTTTCCTTTAGGCAACTATCTTGATCAAGTGAATCATGGATCATAGATACTAAACATGAATTCGACTTAAATTGCAATCAATTAAGAATCATAAATTATCCCAAATCGGTATATAGCCTAAGACGTAGATATCAACTTTCATTAGAACAAAGTAATCCTCTTAACATCTTAAACAACTCCATTTGAATAATTGGTATAGGAACAGACTTGATGCTAATTCCAACATGCTATGAAGATTAACCCACATCTCACTGACAATTAACCGCTAATATTCTAATTTCAGGTCTATTTCAACCCTTAGAACACGCATTAAGCTTTACTTATCCACATGCATGATAAATCAATACCAAACTTGCCTACATCAATTTCCATCTCGGCCTAAAGATTTCAACAAGATTTGATATCCCAATGAATCTAGAACTTCTAGTTCAATTGTCACTTATGACCAACATCGACTTAACTTAAGCCAACTGAATCTAACTATAGTATTCATAAATCTGAAGATAAGTTGTACACCAAATTAATCAAATATGAACACATAAGATAAAGCACAGAGATAAGAAACATATTCAAACA